>JADBJO010009432.1:27500-37500 GCA_016801955.1 Conus betulinus
GTTGATTTTCTTTTTCATACATTGGCCTTGTTTTTTTTTGATGCACTCATTAAAGACACTCAAAGCACCATTGTAATCAGAATCAATCAAACTAATGGCCCCATCGAGTTCAGATAATGTTTCGTCAGAGAACATTTTCTGACAATATATAGTTCCTAAATCATTATCCCACACAAACTTTTCAATAAACAGATCATCGGTAATGGTATGCCCCCTTGTAACATGTCTTTTCAATTTTAAATTTTAAATGCAGTTCAACTGGGCAAATGATCAGACTCTATTCTCTCCGACACTAACAATTTACACGACGAGACAACAATAACAAACAGTCTCTTAGACAGCAGAAAGTAGTCATTTACACTGTTTCCTGACTCAGATATGTAAGTATAATTTCCATCTATATCCCCATTGCACACCCCGTTTAGAATACACAGACTAAAAGCTGTGCACATATTCAATAATTTTTTCCCATAATTATTGAGTACATTGTCAGCCGAATTCCTTATAATGCTAGCAAGATCAGAATGATCATGAAGAAAGTTACAACTTACATCATTGAAGTCTATAATATCAGGAAAAATGTTAGAAGTTCTACTGTTAAGATCGCCCGATAGAATCCAGAACACATCATCTAACTCCAACATGCAATCAAAAAGACATTGTTCAAGTTCATCAACACCATTGTCAACGTCAAAATGATTATAATAAGGTGATCCTTCAGGTGGGATGTAAGTACATACATATATATGTTCTCTTCAAGGTCAAACACACTCTTATCAAACAAAAACAGAAGAACGTTGGGGGGTGGTCTGTCTTAATTTCCTGAATATAAGATATAAACTCATTTTTAATTAGGCAGACAATTCCACCTGATCTTCTTCCTTGTTTTGTAAACTTAATAGCTGGTTTATAAAAAAACAGTGTAACCCAGGAAAGTGAGGTGTTGGGGACATTCTACACAAACGTCTCAACAAGACATATGAAGTCAATTTTGACAAAAAAGACATAAATTCCTTGCTCCTTAGTTTGGGTAAAAGTCCATTAACATTCCAATGCAGAAATGAAGAACATGTCTCGAATTCAATGGATTCACCATAATCACACACGCTTTCATACATACTACTGCTTATGTTTGTAGACCCATTCATATTTTTTTTTCGGTTTGAGTACAAAGAGTTACATCACAGCAACGAGCCCCGACTTGTTATCATTTGATTCCTTTTGAGATGACCCCCCACCAAAACTGTCACTTACAGTGACACAGCCATTCGGTTTCATGACATTCTCCTTTTGAGATGACCCCCCACCAGAACTGTCATTGACAGTGTCACAGCCATTCAGTACACAATGTGGTGAAGTGTGGCAGATACCTTCACATGCATTCTGTATGTTATGTACAAAATCATTTTCGTTCACTTCCGGATACAGCAGAATATTACTACAGCTAGAATTTTCGTTAGTGAAAACATTCAACTTGTCATTACCACGATCATTCAAAGTAATCCCTTCCTGGTTATTTACATGTGTCCCCCGTCCCTGACCCCCTACACACTCTGTCTTTTCAATGCCAACAAGCTCACTTCTCACTGCACACACATACCCTCTCCTGCTCCGAACCACCCGTCGCCCTGCACAACTATCACGTGCGTGCCTCAAAAATGTTACCTGTGTAACCGGTGTTGAACTGGGCTGGCCACCCCCCTATTCGCTGGTCCTAAGAGTTTCTCCCTCACCAAGGTAATACTTCCTACCATCGATCAGGAGATGGTCGTACACCAGGATGGCTCGTTTCCCTTCTTCCCTGGCCTTCTTCAAATGAGGTGACAGTCTTTTCCTTATCTCCCGTACACGCATGGAGAAGTCTTCCCCCACAAACACATTTAGTCCCCTTTAGTTTACTCCTGCCTTAAAGATTTTCTCCTTATCCTTGAAGAAGGTGCAGCATGCGATGACAGGTGCGTTCGGTTTGCTGCTCAGGCGGTGCACCCTGTCAAAGTGGGACATCAGCAGCCAGTTCCAGCTGGTCCGTCATCAGCTCTCTCGGACCGAAGCCTCACACTCCTCCTGCGTCTCGTTCTGCCTGCGGTGAAGACCGTGAAAGATCAAATTGTTCCGCTTGGAACGCCCTTCTAGATCATCTGTTTTCCTTTCAGCCTCCTGGATCCTCTTCTTTAGATCATCATTTTCACACAGCGCAGGTCATTCACTTCTTGTCTCAACGTGTGAACCTCCTCCTGTAATCCAACCAAACCATCACGGATACCTTTGATGTCATCTTTCATATTATCAAATTTAGTGTTCATCGTCTGAAGCATTGCCATCAAGTCGAGGTTGGAGGGGACATCGGTCGATAGAGAGGACGAAGTCTCACGAGATGACGAACTTGCTGTCTTCTCAGTGCTGACTCTGCGGCTATCATGGGTCAACGAGGTTTGACGACTGCTGTCCTTGCGTGGTGGACCGGGTTTTAGTTCCACATCTCCACTTTGCAGTAATAAACTGCCCCAAAACAGAAGCGTGAGGAGGCAGCCTGCCATTACACCGTCTATCCTCGTCCTAAGTTTCAATGTCTTCACGTACATGGCGGCACTTTTTCTAGCTCTCATCAGCATGAAGGAGAGAAATACTGGTATAAAACAGCCACACCGCACACGGAAATCCAACTGTGATGACGGCATGGTATATTACCAAGGTAACAGCAAGACATATAGTTGAAGACACTGCCCAAACCTACTGTAATTAGCACTTTTGAACAGAGCCAATTACCATGCGTCCGCTGCGTCTGACTACCGCTCAACACCCCCGAGAGAGAGAGAGAGAGAGAGAGAGAGAGAGAGAGAGAGAGAGAATGATATTTTATTTGAAAAAGTCCAAAGCCGCATTTGAAGAGAAACTAAGAGAAAACGTTTCACGCTCTTCGGAGTACAAAATCAATATGAATATATGCCCGGTGTTGATATAAACTACAATAATATCATATCATACTGTTCTGCCATTTAATCGACTTGTACAGATACATAGAAAAATAGTTCACGACACCTTGTTTTTTCTTGACACCAAAAGTACGACTAAACTAAACAATGATGGCCTGCTATGATACTTAGCAGGAACATATTTTGCTCTAAAGTCATGAAGTACCGGGTAACACAAAACAAAGTGAACTTCATCCTCTGCACCGGATCCACACCTAGGGCACAACAAAGACCTGTTACCATTCTTATACCTTTGACTATGGACCGATATGTCATATACACCTAAACTAAACTTTGTTAAAGCACATTTTATAGATCCGTTCATTTCTATTCCTATTTATGGTTCTGCTTGGTGTTTATATGAATTACAATAACAACATCATATCATACTGTTCTGCCATTTAATCGACTTGTACAGATACATAGAAAAATGATTCATGACACATATCTTGACGCCAAAAGTACGACTAAACTAAACAATGATGGCCCGCTATACTTGGCAGGAATATATTTTGCTCTAAAGTCATGAAGTACCGGGTAACACAAACAAAGTGAACTTCATCCTCTGCACCGGATCCACACCTAGGGCACAACAAAGACCTGTTACCATTCTTATACCTTTGACTATGGACCGATATGTCATATACACCTAAACTAAACTTTGTTAAAGCACATTTTATAGATCCGTTCATTTCTATTCCTATTTATGGTTCTGCTAAATGATTTGTTTTAAATAGCCTGTACATACAGAATCTGTCACTACTTTGGATATGACAATCCAGTCCTGCCGTCTACAGTCTATCATGCGTTACTTAAAACACGCCAAAAAGCTTGGGACACAACGCACACCTTGATTGAACCTTACAAACGGAAACTTATAACTACACAAAAATTTCGGATGTTTGTTGCGCAAGTAACTTTACCTCTGGCATGTAAATTATACAATGTTTTATATGCTTGTACAGGTCGTCTGTCAACAAGCATCTAAATTGCTTTGAGCCAGTATTTAATGCACTTGAAATATAAATAAATGTAATATTCCGTGTAGTCGACATCTTCTGATAACTGATTGACATAAGTGACAGAATCAAAGGTAACATATTTTACTGTAACATTCTTATAAAGTGTTCATGCCAATTATGCATTAATATTATTTCGATTCTGCACCTGCTTTTCCAATACAAACTTAACATATTCCCAAATCTCCTGATGTCTATTAATAGAATTAATCACTCTTTGAAATAATGAAACGTCATATGCCTTTTGTTTTCTATATGATATAATTTTCTTGTAATCTCTTCTACTGAAACAGTACATAATTATGACTGTCCATAACGTTCTGTTACACGTTCTCAATAATATTCTTACGTTCTATCTTGTGGTGTTAGATTCTATATCAAACCAGTTATTCTGTTGTTTTCTGAAACCGACGCAGACTCTGAGTTTCATAGAGTCTACAGCACTCTTAACAGCATCATTGAAGATTTCGAGTGGGACATTCACATTCACATCTAATGACATGCCTGATGCATTCAACAATCGCTCGTGGATATCGTTTGATTTAACCAAAGTACAAAAATCAGTTGCATTCTCATTTCTCCACACACAATTTGTCCACATATTCTTTGATATTTGGATATTCATATTCAGACACACCTTTTACATTTATGTTGAATTCCAAAGGCATGTGATCGGGTTCAATCCGTTCACTTACACAAAACGTACAGGAGGAATTCACAATATCGAACAAATTGCATGATGCAACAAAATAGTTGTTCACACTGCTACCGGAATCACATATGTATGTACATAACATCTCTTTTATCCCACTGCATACACCGTTCAATAAAAATAATCCCAAAAGCGACGCACATGTTTAACAAACGTTTACCATACAAATTCATAGCCTTATCTTTTGAGTATCGTTTAATTTTGATTTGATTGAATCTATCAAACAATGAAACTGTGCAAATTTATCAGTAATATCCACAGAAATATCCGCTGTTCTTCCATTGAAATCACCACACATCAAAACCGAGATATCATAATGTGGACTAAGAGTTTCTACCAAACTGTCTTCAATTTCACTGATTCCATTATCAATATTAGACACCACATAGTTTGGTGATCCCTCTGGAGGAACATATCGACACATATAGAACATTCTTTGGCAAATGAAACAACTTTTTATCGATGGTAAACATCAAAACATTTTCAAAGTTTGAATCAAGCTTTTTAACGTATGTTTAAAAGTTTATTTCTAATCAAACACACATGACACCACCTGATCTTCTTCCACGCTCTGTAAATTTGAGAGCAGGTTTGACGAAGACGGAGTTTTCCGGAAAAACCATGGACTGAAAGTCATCAAGAAAAGTTTCTACTAAGCAAACAAAATCAAAAGATGACATAAAACTAGTAACATGATGATCAGAAATCTTAGAAATTATCCTGCTCACAAACCCAGTGCAAGAACGAATATTTTGTACCATTGATAGACATGCCAGAGAAGCCTTCAACGTGAATGCATGTACTTGAAACCCCAGTCATATATATATTTTTATTGCAAAGTTTACATGGCGAATATCAGGTAAAAGATCGAGGGTTATGCCAAGAAAATAAGTAAGAAAAAGGCTTCGACGCCTGATAGTAGTTTGATTCTTTCATCCAATGTTCATCAGATCCAATGCAGTGAATGTAATGACTGAAATAGTAAATCATCTTAAAGATCAGTCGTAGGACATAGAAATCCACTGAAAATTGTAAATTATCTTGCAAGTAAATATTAAGACGTAAAACGTCATCGAAAATCTGTTCTTGAAATCAGTTGAAATAATTGTTGCAAGTAAAATGATAAAAGAAGCTCAACTGTACTGAAAGCAACACTTAGAAAAAAACAGGAGTCTGGCACATCTGACTAAGATGCAACTCTCTTCAACAGCGTGATATTAAGACATGTCATAGCCCATGAATTCGATCCAGTTACTTTATAAAATAGCAAAACTGATGTTGTCTTCAGCCCTTCTATTTTGCATATACCATAGTATTCGCTTCTATCCCTGATTCGCAGGGCTGATATCTGTAAACTTTTGACTATCCTCATGATTGTGCCGTCTTGCTACGCCACTGGTACCAGCCCCTTCAGCGCAGACTGTATTTCTGCGACTCTGACGGGCTGCTTTATCGGTGCCATCTTTGTTCTGTTCGAGGTCTGTCTATCTGTCTGTCTGTCTGCCTATTTGTATGTCTGTCTATCTATCTGTCTGTCTGTCTGTCTGTCTCTGTCTGTCTGTCTGTCTGTCTGTCTGTCTGTCTCTCTCTCTCTCTCTCTCTCTCTCTCTCTCTCTCTCTCTGTGCTTGTTGCCGTATGCTGGACTGACTGTGATACTGTTCTTGTTTGCACAGCAATCAGCAATCTGCTGGCTGCTTGTTTCCCAGTCAGGATGTTCCTAATCTCTTCCAGGATAGTGTCTTTCTGCTTGCTTGTATTTTTGTACCTGAAGAATGTGGCTCTAGCTTGTTAGAATTTGGGTTTAAAGGGCGGTTTTCTTCTGCTGGCTTATAGATTATGCCTGAGGAATTAGCTTGTTAGAGCTTGGTGTTATTTTCAGATGAAGAAGGGAGGGACGTGGGGTAGGGTGTGTGTTTTCTGCTATCTGCAAAGCTGCAAATTGTTCATCCCAGAGATACTGAACCCCACTACACGAGTAGGGCTTGTAGTTCCTCCTCGCCACTCTTGATATAACTTTTTTTTTTTTAGGCAGCCTTTGATACATATGCCTTGAAGTTCTTCACACCCATACTGATTTGTCTGCCTTGGACTACTATGTCTTTTACGAGGTAGTACTTCAGTGATTGAAGGCATACGCAGAAACACAGTCTGATAGTCGTCACTCAGCTATTTTCAAGCTTTCCACTTGATATGGTTGTGAATGTCTTCAGTGAAGAAAGCCGGTCTAGTAGAGATGTGACATCCTCTTGAATAAAACATTAGACAGTTAAAGGGACTGCAATCTAAGTCAGAACATTGTCTTGTTGCCAGATGGCTTATTCTCTACTTTCTCGATCCATTTTATCATATATTCAGTTTAGTGAGTGGGCGTTGGCATCACCCAGGAATAAGCGCGTTGGAGTCTTCCATGCTAATGGTGTCAACAAAGAAAGGATTGTCTTTTGGGGAATAGTGGCTAACCTGATGAAGGTCAGCCGCGACGGCTTAACGAGTAGAGAAGGCAGCTGGATGTTATTCCTGACAAAGTTCAATGGTCTTCTGTTGTACGGTCTGCTCAGTCAGACTGAAGCACAAGTAGCATCTCACTTTGATGGACTTGTGGCTCTTTAGGTGTTTCTTGTGCGCAGCATATTTGGACGTCCTTATCTTGCTGAATACACTTCAACTTAGTTTTCTTGCCCAGGACACTTTCAGCATTCCAGCACATGACCATGAAAGGTCCATGTTTTTGTACTCCCAGTTCTTATAGAACAGGGAGTACTTTACAATGGGAACGAAGAAATGCTGTCTGTGTGTCTGTCCATGGTCAAAATGTGTTCCATTCGCTCCAGACAAAACATGTGAGCGGATGTTTATGTAAATGTTTCTGTAAATATGTAGGTATGTTCATTATGGGTCACAGATGATGCCCGATGTTTTATTTTACCAAAATTTCCGCTACTAACGGCTATACGGCCCAAAAACTGTTTTTCTTCTTTATGGGATCTCTTCGTGACGAAATACATTATGATGCATGTTTTGATTGTGACGTTTTTCTTCTTTATGGAATATCTCAGTGACAAAATACATTATGACACGTATTTGATTGTGAAATTTTTTAAGCTCCCCCCCCCCCCCCCCCCACACACACACACACACACGCGCGTATTCAAGATAAACTGGGAGTACATTTATATGCTTTGCATCTTGTCTATAGTTCTCGCATGCTGTGGTGCGGATAGTGAGTGTCCTCCCTTTTCCCATGGTGCAACAATGCAAATAGAGAGGACTTCCGGTCGCGGGGATTGGACTCCATTGAGGCATAGAATCTGGAGTTGTGCATCCTTGCATGTGGTTCGGTGGGCAAAAGCTGTTCTTTGTGGAACAGGTTGATAGTACATTGCTAAGGTAAAAAGTGCACACGACGATAGCTTATGCCACCCATAGTGACAGAAACACCATCATTTATACCAAGACTGGTCATTCTTGGCTTATTTCACGGTTAATCTCTAATCTGGAGGACTTGTCGCTACCTCACACCATAAGTGAAAGGTCGGGTTATAACATATAAAATGCTCTAGTGGATCTGTATTCTCAAAGTAAAAATCCTGGCAGACAGAATTTGTACTTTAAAATGGAGGTTTCCATGACTACTCAGCTTATTTCAGTTATCTGCATGGCTAGAAATAGTTGCGTGTGTTCGGAGATATGTGACAACTGTGGAGAGGACATGGTTTTGTCCAGACTTGCCTTTTCAGTCTATTTGTGTGGATGGTGAGCAAACAAATTAACGAAGACTACCAGCCGATGTGGCGAAGTAGTTACTGTCGCAGATTCCCGGCTGGGAGGTCGTGATTTGATTCTTATCACAGCCATTCATTCAGTATCACTGGCTCCTACCCAGAGCTGAGCTTCCCACTGGCTCAGCTGAGAAGTCTGGGACCACACAGTCGAATGTCATCCACTTAATGGATGCAACTCTGAGAGTGTTGCTCAAATCTTCTAACCAACACTTCAGGTGTTTGTATCTCTCTGGCCTTGTTGAACGCTGGAATATGTGATGAAATTGGCGAAGTGGTTAGCGTCGCGGACTCCCGGCTGGGAGGTCGTGGGTTCGAATCCCATCAGAGTCATGTGGGTTTTTCTGCCCCGACCGGCTCCCTACCCAGAGTTGAGTTTGCTGCGGACTCAGTTGGGAAGACTGGGACCACACAGTCGAGTTTCATCCACTTAATGGATGCGTTTCTGAGAGTGTTGCTCAAATTTCCTGACCAACACTGCAGGTGCCTGTATCTCTCGGGCCTGGTTGACGCCGGGATATATTATGAAAGGAAGCGTGGAGTACAGCCCTGTCATGTAGTCTCAGACCGAAATGGAAATCCGTAGCATCATCTTAATCATCCTCATTCTCATCGATCAGCATTAAAAAAAAAAAAAAAAAATGTCTCAAGTTCTGTGGCCCTTCATGCCCTGCTTTCATGGGTGACCTCAGTTTCGATATCCTCTCCACGTCTGTGGCCTTTGTTTGGTTTCCGTCGGGGTCACCGGTATCGGCGAGTCCATGGGGGCTGTCGTTGGACGGACGTGGTGGCGCCCTCCGGAGGGAGAGCTCACTCACGCCGGCTCCGCGACTAAAGCAATTATTGTCGTCAGTAGGGGGCTTAGTAGGTGGTGTCCTGCGTATGTTAGATCAGAACAGGCGCCACTGAACACCACCGAAGTGACTCGGCAGCAGTGCAGTGTCTCCTCCGGTGGGTTGCCTCTTGACGACTTGACATTGACTGCTCCCTGTGGATTGCTGTGCTGGGGCTGCGGCGGGGCCGACCGGGCTGTGGCTGTGGACGGGGTGTCGGAATGAGCGGCGTGGGTGCACTGCCTCTGAGGTGGCGCAGAGATTGGGACAGCAAAAAAAAAAAAAAAAAAAAAAAAAAAAAAAAAAAATCAAACATGCGTGATAATGTATTTCACTGCTGAGATATTTCATAAAAAAAAAATCCGTTTTGGGCCGTTATAGCCTTTATAACAGCTATACTGATAAAATAAAACATCGGGCATCATCTGTGACCCATAATTAAACATACCTACAAATTTTCAGAAAGATCGGCCCAGACGTTTTGTCTGGAGCGAGTGGAACACATTTTGACCATGGACAGACACACAGATACACAGACAGCATTTCTTCTTTCCCATTGTAAAGTACTCCCTGTTCTATAAGAAGTGGGAGTGCAGTAAAAAGGCAAACAAATAAAGGGCTGTGGAAACAAGATGCCGAAGACATGACAGTGTCCTTGAGACCCGATACTGCCAGACGAAGGTG
>JADBJO010009432.1:42500-67500 GCA_016801955.1 Conus betulinus
CCTGTCTCTCTGTCTCTGGCTCTCTCTCTATTTCTCTCTCTCCCTCCTTCCAACCTCCCCCCCCTTCTCTCTCTTTGTTCTCGCTTTTTCTCTTTCTCTCTCTTGGCCCATCGCTATTTCATGTTTTGATGTCTTCAGCGGTGAAACTTGCCATTATCCTTGGTGCAATATCAACCGGCTTCTTTGAAGAATATATAAAATCGTTCTGCAAACGAATCCCCGAAGACTAACACCGTCCAGTTCAATAAATTTGACAAAACCTTAACAGCCAGTTTTCAGTCGGAACAGTATTGAACTTTACATGGACACAGTTCCCAATTCTAAGAAACCTATGTGGCTCATGCCAACAGTGGGGAGTGAGGTGGATAGCATTGAAGATATCAGCAGATTGTGAGTTTGGTTCAAAGTCTTTCCTAAATATTGACGTCGGGTATTTCAGCCTGAAACAGGTTCATTTAAATCCAGAACTCAGTATGTAATGTGCGCAGAGCAAGACGGATTCACACAGTACTGCATCTTTCACATAACAGCTACGTCTGAGAGTTTTGCTCAAATTTTCTTAATAACATAGTAGACATGTGCATTTTTTTAAGCGAAATTGCTTATTGGACGTAATGAACATAATCAGTAGGTGAAGTGTAGAGTGGTCTCATGGGTCCATCAGGTAGTTTCAAATGAAAAGTAATCCACCCCTACTGTCTTCTCTAAGGTTTTCATTACAAATGATCCTCATCACTTAACAGGACAAAATTTGTCTGGTATTCTGTGAGTTCAAAACATGTAAAGAATAAAAGGAATCAATAAAAAAAGAACACCGACGACGACGACGACAGCAACAACAACAACGTTGAGGTCATACACCTTACAATAACTGCCGCCAATACTACGACAACTATTACTATTATTACTACTGCTGCTTCCGCTGCTAAAAAACTACTACTACTACTACTACTGCTACTACTACTACTACTACTATGACATCAACGATAACAACGATTACTAATGTCACTACTACTACTACTACTGCTGCCACTGCTGCTGCTGCTGCTACAACCACCACTATTGCACCATGATCGTTACTATTACTACTACTGAGCAGATAATGAGCATGGACAACAGCGACAATATTACTTAATAAATAATCGAAATAAGTACTACTACTACTACTACTGCTAGTGCTGCTGCTGCTACTCCTGCTGCTGCTACTACTGCTACAACTACCACTACTACTTCTCTGCTACTATTGAACAACACAACGTTAAGTTAAAGCTAGCCTGTTCTTCACTCTTAAGAGGTTAGTGTGTACACCAATAACTTTTTTGTTTTGAGAAAGGTGTAATTGTGGTGGATATTACGACAAGCCATCTTTGGCTTTTACAAAGATGCGAACGTCTTGTTGAGCGGTGTCTATGTGTCCAGTGCCATAAATGTGGTACGTTCCCTTGCCTGTTGATCACTGGCGATCAGGATAAGGCACGTATGCACAGTTGGAGCTGGATGTACTGCAGATGGACATTCTCTCTCTCTCTCTCTCTCTCTCTCTCTCTCTCTCTCTCTCTCTCTCTCTCTCTCTCTCTCTCTCTCTCTCGTTGAAGCACATAGTAAATTTAGATCATGTACAATGCTGTAGTATGACTGTAAAGTATAAAGAGTATGTTTCTCAGGTAAGATGTCTCTCCACGTATTGTTGTTGTCTACCTTCTTTCAGTAGCATATGCATTTTTTTTTTGTCAATCAGTTATAACGCTTTTTTGTGCGGCATAAGAAAACAGTGGAGAAAAAAACATCTATTTGTAGTCACCACCGCCTGTGGAAGGTGGCAAAGCGTCATAAGGCAGCACCAAAGTATATAGTTCAAGACCTGAATAGTACAATCTCGTTGTATTTAACACTATCAACGCAGCTTTCCATACCTTTCTCGGTGCACTGAGAACACAGTAGTCAAAGTGCGTTCTCTCAGGACACCTTTTATGTTGGTTTTTTCCCTTCCAGACAGCCACAAAGCGTCGTGGACACGTTATTATGGTATGTAGTGTGAGTATAGCCTAAGATTCATTTCACCAGCTCAAAGGTGCAAACAAGTCTAAACTGTAACCCGTCCAGACTGACTTGTTCTGTGTCGTGGAAATGCTCGCAATGGGTGGCAAGACAGTGAGGCAATTGTTGCAAGCATAGTCGTGACGTAGGTGCCAGAAAAGGTGACGTACGTTTTGCCCATCAACATTCAAACATGAGTTTTCAAGGATACCAAAGCAAGGATGGTGAGGAGTGCAGTTAAGCAGAAAGGATGGATGGGTGAGGGGAGGGGAGGAGGACGGAAGAGGAAACGTGGAGTATGTGAATGAATCATGAGTTCTTTGGAAGGAGGAAGAGGGGAAAGGGGAGTTGGACAATGGGATGGTGCTCACGGTGGATGTGGAATGTGCCACCTGAAGTCAAGGTCAGAGCACTGCTGATGTCTTTACAATGTGATGGGTGGACAAAGGAAAGAGACATGACTAAGATAGGGATAGCTGTGGGAAGGCCATGGGGTGAGGACTAGGGAGGTGTGTCGCGCTTAAGTTTTAATACAAATTAAAAGAGAGGGAGAACGGAAGTAACCCATCAAAATAAGCTTGCTATGTCAGTACTCTGCTGGCAGTTTATATTGTTTGTGGGTGGAGTGGTCACTGTTGATCATCTATATACCACTGCAGTTGCCAGATATGTTTACCCAGATTTTTTTTGTTTTAATCACATTTGATCGGATGTATATCGTTAGCAACTTGATCTTGGTAGCCATACAAGAATATGAGAGAAGGATAGAAAGAGGTGGAATACGGGTGGGAAATAGCCAGGTTTCGCCACCATGAGTGCTTTAAATATGTGGAATTATATCGCTGAAAATGCCACTCAGATGTAACAGACGAATCTTAGATAACATAAAAATTCGTCCAATAAGAAAATGATTACATTAGATAAGGCAAACAGTATCTTGGTGGCTCTCTCCCCAAACGTCCTACCAAATCATTTCCCTTCATCTGTAAACAATATTTAGTCACACGTGTGTTTTATCTAGGCCACTGCCTTTCAGGTCTTGTACATAAAAACAACAAATGATGAAAATAGACATGGTTCTTGATGATACCCAGTCTGACTAAACTTCCTTTTTTGGCAGGTCAAACACTGTATGAATATTACATTTACAAAATGATTTATTCATCCAGTTACGTTATCAACACTGTGAGCTACGCACACATGATTAAAATCACTTTTAAACAGTTATCCTACACCCAATTCTTCTCTTTCTCGCATTCAAATTCAGTTCGTCTTAGAAGAGGATTTTACACATTCATACAGCTGCAGCAAAACAGTATCTTTCGCGCAAAACAGCAGCATCGACGTTTAATGAGTATCGTCACGAACTAAACATCAGGCGTTTGTATGTATATTAAACAACGTATAAGCAGATATATGTACATTTTGATACTGATCAGCTGTCTGAGAGAGAGAGAGAGAGAGAGAGAGAGAGAGAGAGAGAGAGAGAGAGAGAGAGAGAGAGAGAGAGAGAGAGAGAGAGAGAGAGAGATTATCTGTTGCTTTTTCATGAAATCTACTAATTGTTTTAGGTCTTCGGATTAAGTTCTTTGGAATCATTAACGTTTTTTCTAGCTGTCAAAAATCTTTACCTTCCTGAACAGGTCCTCCATAGTATGCCAAATGATCCATCTGGTTACCTGTGAGAAAGAACCCTTTATACAACTGAGAAAATGTGCCTAGCTCACCAGTCACTCTAAGTGTACTGATGGATCTGATCATTCGTGACAGCGGATCCAGAGGCTAGAAAATGAAGAGTGATAGACCATTGCACAGGAAATCATTGAGTAAATGGATTCCTAGAGAAGAGTTGATTTTTGGAGCAGAATTGAAGTAATATAAGGATTTAATTTGTGTGTTAAAAAGGTATCTGTAAAGTCCATGGTTACATTTGATGATATTGTAACGAACAGTTGTTTCATTTATCATTTCAAAGAACATTGAACACTGTTTGCTTTGATTGACTTTTTTCATCACTGTGTACTGTGTTAAAAAGGTATCTGCAAATTCCATGGTTACATTTGATGATATTGTAACGAACAGTTGTTTCATGTATCATTTCAAAGAACATTGAACACTGTTTGCTTTGATTGACTTTTTTCATCACTGTGTACTGTTAATGTGTGCAGGTTGTAATCGTTGAGCTCCCTCAAGGAATCTGAAAAGTGAGCGGTCCATATCGATGTAATTCACTCCTCAGAGAACAATCTTGGTGTATTACCGTTCTTCTGGCGGAGCGTGAACTCTTGACGTCGTCGTCTGGGACTCACTTCCAGTGTGGAAAGTTCATTTGCCCTAAATTCATGTCCAGAGAAAACGCTTTACATTGCAGAGTCACAAGATTTCCTTCTGAAACCAAACATATATCAATACACAGTCGAGAAAACTCAGAACATTTACTTTGTAAACAGGTTTTCGTGTTCTGTGAAGCACTATGGATACAACATTCATTTCTCGTTTCACATATATAATCAAAGCAACAATATTTGAGGACTTAAATTCTATGTTTTCCACCGTGCCAGAAAAAATGACTTGATGTCATTTAAACTAGTTCAAGTTAGAAATTGGATACGGATTATCTGTTTACCTTTTTGTTATCCTTTTAGGCGTATTTGGCAATGTGATGATCATTATTATTGTTACTCGATTACGAGCCACCCGTTCCAGCTTAGACTATTACTTTCTGGTTATGGCAGTAAGTGATACCTGTGTCCTCGTCATTGGAGCTGTAAGGGTATGGAGTGGCAATGTGTGGAGGCCGTTTGACATGAGAGCAATTCATGAATTCACGTGTAAATTATCGTTATTCCTTTTTAATGTATCAAGTGGAGTTTCCACATGGACTTTGTTGGTGATGATTGTACAGAGAGCACTGTCTGTGGTCTGGCCTCATCGTGTGGAGTTGATGTGCACGGCCAAGAGAATGTGGGGCATCATTGTAAGCGTCGTGCTTTTCTTTTTTGTTTGGGTTTATTCTCACATGTGGTACGGAAGGATAAAGAAAAATGGTGAATGTAGTTATCTCCCTTCCTATTACGCTTTTATCGTCAACGTATTTATAAAAATCGATTTGTTTCCACTTTCTGTGGTTCCTCTTGTGGGTCTGTTGATCGGCAACATCGTCATTGTGACCAAATTAAAGGCGTCAGTAAAAGAAGCAGGTGAACAATTTGCAGCCAGTGATAAACAACAGAGCCAGAGACTGCGCACAGTCAACTCAGTCAGCCTGACGGCTTTGGTCGTATCCGTGTGTTTCATCATCTTCACATTTCCCATCGCCCTGTGGAATGCATTGTCGTTCATGTCTCTAAATAATGCCCCAAATAGATCCGTCGAAAAGATGGCTGTGGATTACTTTCTTCAGGGTTTCTTGTATAACATATATTATCTCAATTTCTCAATGAATTTTTATTTGTACTGTCTGACAGGAAAAAGGTTTAAAAATGAATTCAAAAAGACCATGTGCAGCTTAGTAAAATGTTTCAGATCATCAAGAAGATAGAGATATCCGCACAGAAATGTGCACAGTAGTTTACCAGGTGCTAGCATATTGCATCATGATAGCCATGTCTTTCCACATAGACAAAATCAAATAATGATCAAATAGATAACTATACAGTGTGCTGTGTGCATTGTGATGGTTTCATGAATTAACGTTTTCAAAAAATGGTTTCTGTGTACATTAAGCATTGCTGATGTGCATCCTTAGGTGAGTTTGAGATGATGTTGAAAATATGATTGCCTTCACACATTTGTCACAATTATCCATTGTTCCTTCGATGCACTGCATTTTCTATTTATGAAAAAAGTGACAAGTCTTTTCCTTTGTTTATATCTTAATGATGCATCCAACACGTTCTTTGTGTTTGTGTTCTTCGGAATAATCTGTACAGCCTTTATTTCTTTATCTTTAGTATTTTAGCTTTTAATTCTGTTCTCTTGATAGTGGTATTTTTGTATGTGATATTAGCTTATACTGTAAACACATCAAATGTGTACGGTTATAAAGCATCAACGTTTAAATCTCAAGTACACAACTAATGGCTTATGGTGGCACAGCAGTTTCCTACGCACACAAAACAACTTCTAAAGACGAGTTGGAACCAGGTGTTCGTGCGGTATACTAAGAAGCAGTACCCCTTCCCACATACTGCTGCCCACTTCCTGTCTAGGCCGACAGCCTTTGGCGGACCTGGTGCAGACTCTGCCACTCACGACAAAAACCCTCACTATCTTCCTGAGCAGTCATCTCGCCTATGATTGGATCCAAGACAAACAATAGTCAAATCCTGGTTAAAAAGATTAAGCCATGCATTGGGATTTTTTGGATGGACAATCAGTTCTAAGTGACATATATTGTGAGATAATAAAAATAAGAACAGTTACAATGTAGAGTCGTCATACCAACAGAATTTTCGCGCGTGAATTTGCGAACTTTCTAATGATGTGATAGATTGACACACAGCAAAGGAGCCTTCAGACAACAACATGTTACTGAAATTTTTTTTGGTGTCACTTTGACTAGAAGTGTTGAATTCTGCAGTGTCTCGATTGTCTGCTGACGTTACCTCAATGTTCAGATGAATATTTTTCATTTAATGAATATTTCTCATTAATTAATACAGAATGTGGGTGAGAGAAGTGTACGAAAAGAACATATTCCGACCAGGAACGGTATGACATGGCCCAGCCTAGTTTCGACCCCGTGCGTTAAAATCCTGGGCTATTTTATACCCGGGTATCAGCTAGCCAGGGTTAGAATCGGCCTGGTATACGGGTGCCCATCTTTATCATTATATCCAGCTTGTGACATTCTTTTTTTTAATCCATAAAAACATTCTTCTCCATGGCATGCACTATATGTTGCCGCCGACCTCTTTTCAAGTGACCTCTCAGTTCGTAGTATATATCATGATCGTTTATTTTTTGTCCCCTATTTGTACCAAAACTGAGTGTAAATCATTAGCCCACTTTTTAACGCCTATCTTGCGCCGAATTCGAGAAAATACGTGATTGCTCGTTCTTCGTTTTTATTGTCCTGAAGGTTTTGTCTTGTTGTTTGTTTGTTCCTATTGTCTGTCAGATCAAGTATAATTTCCTTTCAATTCAGTCAAAATCATGTGCACGTCGAAGGTTCAGTGTTTTGTGAATGTAAATCAATATGGCATTAGATTCCGATATGCTGGGATCTTTAAATTAGGAAGAAAATCTAGGGAGAGCTTGACAGCAAAAGGATTTTAGAGACGAATACCCCCACAGGCAAATGATTCACCCCTGAACTCCCTAATTATAAGGGGGCTAGGACGCATGAGTCTTGACTGCTAGATGACCTGCTCTCATCTATTTTTTTCTTGGTAAAGCCAGAATTCAATCCATCAACTCTTGATGGGGTGATGTGACAAGGTGTTGCCTTCTCAGATGGATATCTCATCCGCCTCAATATAGGACACCTTCCTAAGCTGGGAAATTTAGGCCTTATCATGTTCATCTGTGTTCATCTTTGACCGGATCTAACTGGAACTCTTTTCAGCTGCCACTATCAATACCTCTAGGGCCCTAGTCGTCTTTTTACCAGAAATACCAAGCTGTTTTGTGAGATCATGGGCTGATGAAACCACCCCTACCACTCACCTACGATTGTCGTAAGTTTTAAGGCAAAGTCTTTGACTTGGAATCCATTTTACCTCAAGCTGCTTGGTGGACTGGCATACTTTTCAGTCTTATTGATATGAGCTTGTTCGATTCTTCTTTCATGTGGCGAAGTGGATTTAGTCAGAATCAGTTGTTTTGATGATTCTGAGTAGAATATAATATCATCTGGTCTCATGCCACTCTCACTGATAAAATGTGAATAGTTTTCACTCTCTGATAGTATTCCTTTGCACTTTCAGTAATCAACGCCATCCAGTAAATCCTGATTCCACGCTCTTATGTCACAGGTGTTCCAGACCATGATTGTGGCCCCCTGCTGTGAGAACGTTGTCGCTGGAACTTCGGTGGCATAATGATTCCTCTTGCTGTGTGCTAAGCTAACCGCAAGCACGATTTGTTTTTAGTGCCCATGGTTATATGTACATAATTATATACCTAACATGTGTTGTGCTGCTTTACATGAACTCAGAACATGTTCCACTCTTTGTGTTTGCTCTGACAGAGTAGACGTGTAAGCTCAGCTGATTTCCTCCACTTCACTAAGTCTCAATTTGTGGGCAGAAAGGCATTTATAAGTCTGAGGAGGAAGCTGATCCTATGCGGTGCCTTGTGCCATATTTCATTGTCTGAGACATCTGAGTTTACACACGCAGTCCATTGCCCCCACTTGGCATTCCATCTTCAGGATCAGTTTGAAATGCTGGCACCAGTGTTTGTGCTTAGAAGCGAGGCCACAGTTCTCTTTCGTCTGTGGGCCTTTCTCTGCCATTTAGGTAGGATCGTTTTTCCAACGTGTCTTTCAAAGATCCATTATACCACCTTCCAAGGTTTTCAACTTGTTTTCCTGCCACTGCTGGAATGGTGTGTCTGGCAATAGTGAACGTAAGTGTTTCATTTACTTTTCATTTCCACAGATAGCGGCTGTGTGATGCATTTAAATCCATCCTAAATAAGACACAGCTTCGTCTAACTGGTATAGTAGTCCGTATTTGTAGTTGAATTACCCATAATGTGCTTTTAAGGAGGGGGGGGGGGGGGGGGGGGGGGGGGGGGGGTATACGCTCCCGCGGTCTGCTGAACCTAGATGACGTATTTCCATTCTTAAGACAATATTCATTTCAAACAGCCAAGCATCCTGAAATGATTCAACTCGAGCCTCGCTGCCGTGACAGAGATTTTCTTCTCTCAACGTCAAAGAAACAACATTGGTCTGAAATAACTGCTGACACTCAAGTTTTGCTTTTTTGGTATATACACACCATCAACTGTCCTGCGCTCGTTGCTGATCTTTATTTCCGCTATGATGAACTTTGTGGAGCCATCCGAGGACACACAAATATTTCTTATAGAACAGCTATAGTAGACTAGACCCAGCCGATACTTTAAAATCTGACTCTATCTATTTCTTCATCTCGTCCAGTACTGATGGCTTGTCGTTGAACATTTTCTCTGGCGTTGCGTGCTGTACCAGTTTCGAAATTTCAAGTCGTGCTTTTCTCTGACGATCGGAATTCTGTTTTCATCAAATGTTGTGCATAAGTTCCTTTGACTACAATGATTTTCCCTGATTTTAGCTTCCTGGATAGTTTCCTGACGAGCTGCGTGATATGCTTGAAGAAACAATTTCTTCATTTTGCTCCTTCTTTTTTAGCTGGTTCTGTTTCGCTTGGCGTATCGTGTTTTCGGATCGGAATTTTCCAGAGCTTTTCTGTCACTTTCTTTTCACATTTTGAGAAGCCTCCATCTGTTTCTCGGTTTCTTGTTGGATTCATCCATCTGTCAAACGCGCCTTGGTTTTTGAGGAGGTGTTTCAAGCTCTGGCTGTTTTACTCTAGATATATTCCCCCAAGTCGCATATACAATGTCTCCAAATGTGGCTAGTTCGTGCTTTGGTATTACAGGCCAAACTCTACCCTGTCCAGAGTCGATTCCTCGGCGGATACTGGCCAGTTTTGTCCGTTCCTCTGTCAGCATGTGTGTGTCATCTTGTTTCACAACCCAGAGCGAACAGTCAGTCATTAGGCGTACACGGAAACTCCAACACCAGATCGTCATTTTCACAGATCAGTATGTCTGATTCACTTTAGCGATCAAGAGCAATCTTTTCTGAACAACATGTTTCTGCTCTTGTCTCTGAAGTTGCTGATGTTATCTCTGATTATATTACCTTTTGTGAAAACATGTTGATACCAGAGAAAACTGTTGAAATTTTTCAGAACAATAAGATCTGGGTTTTCAAATATTTAAAGAAAACACTGAATGAAAAGAAAATTGCATTTCAATCGAAGGACAATTTCGTAAAGAAAACAGTTCAACGAAAACAAAGACATGAAATAAAGGACGCAAAGATAGCATACACAGAAATAGTAGAAAAGCAGTTTGAGTCGGGAAACATGCAAAATGAATGGGATGATGTAAACACTCTCACTGGAAAGAAAAAAGCGCAAATTGAATATAATCTTTCAAAAGAGGAATCTTATGATTTTGCTAATAAAACTGAATGATTTTGATTGCAGTTTTCAAATGAAACACGTTGGTGAAAATTTGGAACCTGTTATGTCGAATATTTCAAACAGCTGTGATAACCTTGATGGAGTTTTACATAAAACCAGACAACATTTGCGGAAATCTCTTAAACTCATGTTGAGAACAATTGACATATGTTTTCTGTAGGCTGTTCTCATGGTCTTTGAATTGTGGAGTTGCGCCCTTTGTCTGGAAAAAAATCAACAATTTGTCCTGTACCAAAAACAAGAAATCCTAGCATTTGAATGACTATATACTGGTTGTTTTGTACTCTGTTGTAATGAAATCTTTTGAACCCCTGTCCAACAGATTCTTTTTCCTCATTCCAATTTGCACGCAAACAGAAGTTCAGATAATGCAATAATTACCCTTTTAAACCATGCATACACACATCTTGGAAACAAAGACTTTTTTTGTTCTCATCCTGTTTACTGATTTCTCATCAGTTTTTTAATACTATTCAATCACACATTACGGCAAAGAAACTCCACACTTTACAGGTCAACTTTATGGATTGTGAACGTTTTAGTCAACAGGTTAAAGTGCGGACGCTTTTAGGGAAAATATGCATCAGTTAGAACCACATCTACTGGTGCACACTCACTCCCCTGTACTCTTTACTCTTCATACAAATGATTGTACTGGTTCTCCTGTCACTCCTGCCATAAAGTACTCAGATAATTCTGCTTTAGAAGACCTGTCAAATTCAGATACCATAGTTTTTAAGAGGTGGAACGTTTTTGTACATGGTGCAAAGAGAACTGTCCAGATTTGAATGTTAGTAAGACTGCTTTTAAAAGAAACTAAGCTCCTGTCCCTCACTTGTATATCGAAAACACGAAAGTGGAACGTGCAAGTGAATATAAGTATTTGGGTACTGTTTTAGATGATAAGCTGAATTTTGATGCAAACACTCTATTTATCTACCGAAAATACCAGTCTAGAATATACGGTCTTCGGAAAGTTTGGTCTCTCGCTGTCAAAAAGGACATCCTAAATGTGTTTTATCGTTGTTTATAGAATCAGCGTTTTCCTTTGGCTTTTTATGCTGATTTGGAAATCTTATCGCGCGAAAAACAGAAACATTTTAAACAGAGCGGTGAATACATGTGGAAAGATTACTGACAAAACTCAAGAACAGCTAGATAATTGTATGAAGTTCGAGTCCCACAAAAAGCTGTGAAGATTGCTGCCGACGGGTCTCTTGTTCTTGAAAAAACCCGACAATGTTCTTTCCCTGGACAAAGATTCCAAATTCCAAAATTCAAGACAAATAGAACCAAAAACAAGTTTTGTTCCCAATTCCATCAAATTCCTGCTGAATCATAACTAAACTTTCAACAAGATCTGGTTCGGAAAGCTATATATATATATATATATATATATATATATATATATATATATATATATATATATGTCTTAGATTGTAATAGAAATAGGGGGGTGATAAGCATTCATATCTGTGGTGGTAGATCATTCTGCCTAACTAACAGTATGTGCTTGAGTGGGTGAATGGGGAATAATAAATGCTTCTCAAAATGAACCTTCAGCAAGCTTATAGTCTCCCAAGGGGGAGACATCTCCAATGGGGAGGAAACTCACTAACATATAACTCCTGGTCATATACCGGTATTTCGAAACCTGATTGTTTCTCCTCAGTGACCGCGAAAAGTGGTAATTTGACTCCTCTGCCTTTTCGGTTTTAAGAAGAATGCTATCCCAGAAAAAGGCTGGTGTGCAATACCATAGTATGTTTGTTGAGTTTTCAACAAAACAACCAAAGGTGTCACCTACGAAAGCAAAAGAAAATCATAAAAGAGCAAAACAAGCTACATTTTCTTATGAAAAGTAGAAAATCCAAAAAGATATCCTCTTAAGACACGAGTGCTGAGGGCCAGTTCTTGGAATGAATCCGCAAGGGACCAAATTACAATAAACTAATAAATTCCAAGGATAAGTACCGAGCACCATTCCAGCAACTTACAGAGCAGCTTGGTGTTGCAATGACTGCACGAAATATTGAATTATAAACAAAGCTTGCTCTTATGTCTTAGATTGTAGTAGAAATAGGGGAGGGAGGGGGGTGTGATAAGCATTCATATCTGTAGTGGTAGATAATTCTGCCTAACTAACAGTATGTGCTTGAGTGGATGAATGGGGAATAATAAATGCTTCTCAAAATGAACCTTCAACAAGCTTATAGTCTCCCAAGGGGGAGACATCTCCAGTGGGGAGGAAACTCACTAACATATAACTCCTGGTCATATACGGTATTTCGAAACCTAATCGTTTCTCCTCAGTGACCGCGGAAAGTGGTAATTTGACTCCTCTGCCTTTTCGGTTTTAAAGAAGAATGCTATCTCAGAAAAAGGCTGGTGTGCAATACCATAGTATGTTTTTTGTTGAGTTTTCAACAAACCAACCAAAGGTGTCACCTAAGAAGCAGAAGAAAATCATAAAAGTGCAAAAAAACAAGCTACATTTTCTTATGAAAAGTAGAAAATATAAAGATATCCTCTTAGGACACAAGTGCTGAGGGCCAGTTCCTGGAATGAATCTGCAAGGGACCAAATTACAATAAACTAATAAATTCCAAGGATAAGTACCGAGCACGTTCCGTCCGAAGACATAAGAGCAAGCTTTTCAATATTTCTTGCAGTCACTGCAACACCAAGCTGCTCTGTAAGTTGCTGAATGGTGCCTGGTACTTATCCTTGGAATTTATTAGTTTTATATATATATATATATATATATATATATATATTGTTGAAAATTAAGTAGTGGGGGAAAACAAGTGCAGGTTAACAATTCTTCCATCATTATAGTAATGACTTGGCAAAGATTTGAAATTGAGAGGAAAAAAATATAAAGAGATGAAGTAAATGGGAAAATGTATATCATGAATATGAAAAGCCTTCACTGCCTGCATGAGGAAACTATCGCAATCCCTCTCCAAAGCAGATCTATACGTATCGCCTGCTCCGAGACTTTTCGTCCGCTGGATCGGACTCATCAGGGAGACACGGCTGATTGTGTCTGCACTCCTGGTGTCAAATAGAGACACACCACAGTCCATAATTCTGCGGTGTTCTCACCACCAAGGGGTTCAGAAAAGAAACCAACAGCACCCCCAAAGCAGCCAGCGAAGGATAGTAAATAGAATAAAACGAACGTGTGGAGAGAAAAAAAGTTACTGAAAAAATAAAAGCATTATGCAAACAGTTTGAAATGTAGGGGACAATTTTTGAGCCTATGTCTGAGGTTCCATTCAAGAATACAAGGGAGATCAAAAGATAAGGAACAGTCTGAGTGGTCACTCTGCTGTTCAATAACTCAAGCAATGTCAGTGGCTAAGAATTGTGCAGGACAACCTTTACTTGGATCTCCTAAGAGATGCAATCTCCCACTGACTGACCAAACAATATAATGCTGAACAATTAAGTAGTGGGGGAAAACAAGTGCAGACTAACATTTTTCAGTCATTACAATCATGACTTTGCAAAGATTTGAACTTTTAGAGAAAAAAATGAAGATGAAGAAAACGGGGGAAATATATTAAAAATATGAGAAACCCTTCACTAGCTGCCTGAGGGAACCGTCGTAATCCCTTCCGAAGGCAGATCTATTTATATTGCCTGCTCCTAGGCCTTTCGTCCGCTGGATCGGACTCATATATATATATATATATATATATATATATATATATATATATATATATATATATATATATGTGTGTGTGTGTGTGTGTGTGTGTGTGTGTGTGTGTGTGTGTGTGTGTGTGTGTGAATGCGTGAGTGAATGGATGGGTGGGTATGATACGTGATCTGTAATTTGTTGTTTTCATGGCCACTCTTGATTTTTTTCTTTGGAGATCATAAAGTGTTCTTGATTTGACTTGACTTGACTTGACTTGAACAGATTTATTGATCAGAGTGGCAACGTAACTTTTAACAACATTTGTACTAAATCCTGCCAAGAGGCTTTCGTAGACCGACATTTGTACTAAATCCTGCCAAGAGGCTTTCGTAGACCGGTTTGATGTCCGTGTCATATGGTGGGGAGAGGAGGACAGAGCAATCGATGATCTCACATGTACGTATAGTTTCGGCACTATCGTGCAGGCTCAATGCATCATTCTCCGATCTTACGGGATCATCCAAGCTAACTGCATATCTCGTGTGTGTGTAGCCACAGTGTGTTCCGATTCTGGGTCATGTTCACACAGGTTTAAAGTCTTGCGTCGGTCGAAGATGGAGTGTTTAAAACAATTAAAGTGGCTTCATCGTGTTGTCCATTTGACGGCCTCTCTTGCTGCTGTCGGGCTCTCTGCTGGTCTTGTCGGATCTGACTCGGTGGTTGGTTTTCCTGTGTGTTGCGGTTCAACATAGGATCCCCATGTTTGCTGACACATGGAAAGTGGCCGTCTTAAGATGCAAAATAATCACAGTGTGTTTTCCCCTTCTCCTCTTACTTTCCAGCTTGTGACGTAGTTGTTCGTTAGCAGGCGTTCAGGGTCTTCTCCACAGCTGCTGGGAGTCCAGAAACTGGCATGTTGGCGAGAGAATTCGTCCAAAGTTACCGCAGATATATTCGTGTGCGCCCTGCTGCTTCTGTTCACGTCACGTGACCACTCTTTATTTGGAGAGAGAGAGAGAGAGAGAGAGAGAGAGAGAGAGAGAGCTATTTGGTGATTTTTTTGTTCAGTTCAGACGTTTGTTGATCATCAGATTCAGCATCCAGTTTGCCTACTGTTGATCATCAGATCAGCATCCAGTTTGCCTACTGTTGATCATCAGATTCAGCATCCAGTTTGCCTACTTTCAAAACATTTTCCATTACGAACAGTTCCTCCGTAGTGTATCGAATGATTCTGGTATTTTATTGTAAGAAAGTACTCTTCATACAACTACGGAAATCTCCACACATCACCAGCTACCTTAATAGTGCTCGAGGATTTTTTAGTCATTCCCTGCAGTAAATTAAGAAGGATATAACATAAAGACCAATAGATCATTGCTGAGAAAATTGTGGAACTGAATAGATTCCTGGAGATTAGTTAAATTTTAGTTGTAGAATTGAACGTATGGATCTTACGGTATGAGAAAGGCTTCTCAACCCGAGTGTTACTTTCGATGATCGTAATACACTTTTAAAAGAACGTTGAACGCTGTTTGCTTGAACTTAGTTTAAACCATTTTTTTTATTGTTGTTTTGTGCAGGCCTTAATGATTTAGCGGTCTCCAGAAACTTGAGAAGTGAGCAGGCCATATTCGTATGGTCCAGTCCTCTGTAAACAACCTTCGTCAACCACGTTTCTTCGGACGGAACATGAACAGCTGACTTCGTTGTCTTGGACTCACCTCCCGTGTGGAAAGTTTATATGCTCTAGATTCATGTCTAGAGAAAACACTCAATATTGCGGAGTTACATGTTATGTTTCTACAGCCAAAAATATATAATGTAAGAGTTGGCAAAAGTCAGGACACTTAAAAAACAACAACAAGAGTATTGCATTCATTGAAGCACATGGATACGACATCCATCTATCATTCTACCTTCATATATATAACCAACTTTACAACTCTTGAGGGCTTTAATTCTACGTTTCCAAACGCAGCAGAAAAAAACTGACATTACGCCGTTTAAATTATTTCAGCTTCGCGACTGGATACGAATTATATACTTTCCTTTTGTCATTGTTTTAGGTATATTTGGCAATGTCATGATCATTGTTATTTGTTTTCGATTACGAACCAGTCGTTCCAGCTTAGACTGGTATTTTCTGGTCATTGCAATATGTGATACCATTGTCATCGTGGTCGAACCTGTACATAGATGGAGTATAATTGTGTGGAGGCCATTTAATATAAAACAAATTAATGAATTCATGTGTAAGTCATATGTATTCCTTTTTAAAGTAGCAGCTGGCGTTTCCACATGGATCTTGTTGGTGATGGTTGTACAGAGAGCTCTTTCTGTGTCGTCTGGCCTCATCGATTGAGGCTGATTTGCACGGCTAAGAGAATGTGGGGCATTATTGGCAGCATCATCTTGTTCTTTTGTTTGGTTCGCTCTCATATCTGGTATGGAATGATTATCAGAAATGGTAGATGTAATTACGCCCCTTCTTATTACGTTTTTTAATAGCAAGTACATTGCAAAAATCGATCTTTTTCTGTCCTCTGTAATTCCTATTGTTGGTATGATAATCAGTAACGTTGTCCTTGTTACCCATTTAAAGGGGTCAGTGAAAGAAGCAAACGAACACTTCACAGTCAGTGATAAACAGCAGAGCCATAGAAAGCAAAAGGTGAACTCCATCACTCTGACTGCCCTGGTAGTATCCATGTGTTTTCATCATCTTCACATTTCCCATATCCATGCGGACTGCATTGCAGTTAGGTTCTAGACAGGAAGCGTCTGTCGAAGAGAAAGTTGTTGATCAATTTATTCATGCTTTCTTGTTTAACATATTATATTTGAACTACTGCGTGAATTTTTATTTGTACTGTCTGACAGGAAATCGGTTTAGAAATGAATTCAAAAACACCATGTCCAGCTTAACCCACTGCTTCAGATCTCCAAGAACGTAGACAGAAGATAACTGCACAGAAATGTGCTGTTAGTAATTTGCTAGGTATCAGCATGATCCTCCACGATGGTTATGATTTTCTGCCAGGACAAAAGCAAAGAAAGAAAAAAGAAAAAAAAAATCAAAGGAACAGACAGACAGATGGACGGACAAGAAACAAGCAAACAAACAAACAAAACAACAAAAATCCTGTCTGTATTGTGTGCATTGTGATACTTCCATAAACTAATGTTTTTGTAAAAAAAATGGGCTTTTGTTTGGAAATTAGGCAATATCCATATGAATTAGCTTTCAAGAAGGTTCTTTCTATATCTTTTAATTGAATCGTTCAATACGTCCTTTATGTTCATGTTTGTTTTCTATACAACTTGTTGAGTACTTACTGTTTATTCTTCTCAGTTTTTAGGTCTTTTTTTCTTTCTTGGCACTGGTAGTGTTTTTTTTTTGTGTTTACGTAAATTACATCTGTACCGTAAGATCAACAAATGCATGTGGTTGTTAATCATCGACTCTGTGTGCTAATTTGTGCAACCGATGACCTTGTAATGGCCAAGCAGTCTCCCATGCAAACAATTCACCTTCTTGGGACAAATCAGAACTAGCTCTCCACTTCCTGTCCAGGGCGGCGGCAACTTTTGGAAACCTTTGGCTTTATCACCCGCCATTCTCTGTCGCTCTAACTAGTCACCTCACCCAACATTGAAACCAAGGCAAGCAAGAATCAGATCCTGGCGAAAACAACAGGTTCACCCTGAAGACTACTATTGATGGAATGGAGTGTCTGCTCTAAGTGATATGAATTGTTAAATTTGAACGAGAGGCCTGTTTAATGTAATAAAGTCAAACCATCAGAACGGTCGCATGGTAATAGAACCTTCCAACTGGCATTGCAGACTGACACACAGCAAAGGAAAACTACAGACAACAACATGTCTGAGTTTTTCCCATGTACGTGGCCTTGTTCATTGCGATTTATATAAATGGACGATTCTTAGGTAAGAAGGGAGTTCACCCTGTTGGCGCTGTTGTTTCTGTTACTGTCGAGTTAACACTGAAGATGGCTAGCATGTCTGTCTTTTGCCCACATATAACGTTGAATTGTTAGGTACTGTCTGTCAGTTTGATTAAGTTCACATTTGTCTAGGTAGAATGTCTTTCTTTTTTTCTGGAAGACATTTTGCAACTTATTTTTCAGAGTCCCATTTCCCTTCCTTTGATGTTTTTTGTGTCACCTGCACAGGACGTGTCCGTTCTTTTTTTTTTTGAGGCATCAGTTGTACGTGTCCGGTTCTTTTTTTTTTTGAGGCATCAGTTGTCGGATCAATGGAGCACCTAAGGCGGCGACTATTTATTTTTTAGTTATTTATTTATTATTTTTTTACGTGTCCGGTTCAGTAGAGTCTCGATTGTCATGTGACGTTGTCATGGTGTTCAAGTGTATAATTCCCATTCAGCTTGTATTCCAAGAGAGTGTAACTCCAGTCTTTTAAGTCTCTCAAAAATTTGCTTACTTATGTGTTGAAATCATAGTGACAAATCTGTGAAATCCCCGTTTTTAAAGTGCTCATAATGATGGAATGATATAAATGTTCGAAAGTATTTGCTGGAGCATTGATACCCTCGATATTTATGAAAGTAAATTAACTCCAATACTCATGGGTGATTTCAACAGGACTGGACTGGACAGTATACTATCCATTCTAATTATTACACAAATGATTTTGAGTGGCACTTGCCTGAATTATATGAACAGTTTTCATTATTGATATGAAAGGTTTTATAAGAATAGACACATTTGGCGAGTAAACACATGCTGGACGCATGGATCGTGTGCTATCGGTTATCTCTGGATTCCAGCTGCATTCTTTTAATATGTCCTAAGTTTGTGAGCTTCACATAGAGCAAAAAAAGACCTTGCTTTCAGAAATTATGTATAGTATTCAGGCTGACCCAGCAGATTTTTACAGTACACCCTATAAGGCAATTTTGAAGTGCTTGTTTTAGAGCAAGAAAAAAACTGAAGATTATCAACAAGCGTTTGTGTCATCGAAATTATTTGCTATCTGTAACCAACGTAAAGAACTATTATAGCCAATACAACTTCAGCGTTGAACGAATTCTGTAAATGGCTGGCTCTTACAGAATAGTGACACGAAAAACATATCACGGAGGGGAGAAAATCTCTGTTGTTGATAAATGCAGGAGAAACGATTTGACTACAACGTTCTGTTAGAAAATCTACTATTTCGTAACGATAAAACCAGAAGAAAGACATGTTTACATTGGACAAAGGTAAAGAACATAGACCTTGTACTTATTAAAATGATTTAATTGAAGCATCTATGGTAAAGTAACCGGAGGTAAGTAAAATGATTGCAGAAAGAAAAACAGTCCTGCTCTCAAGGGGAAACATTGGTAAGATTCGATTATTGTGCATCAGTTTTGAAACCTAGCCGGTTCAGACGCTATAAACAAAGAGAAAATACCAACAGTTCGTTTTGCCCCAGCATGGATATATTAAGTGTTATACCTTAAAGTGGTTAGTACTCGAAATATAAAACTTCGTTTCAATAAAACGTGATGATTTCTGAAACAAGAATGTGTAAACTGTAGCTTTATTTGCGAAAAAGGATTTTCACTTTTTCAAAAACAAATTTATAAATGTAATGTTTAAACAGTAATTACTTTCTTTTCAGCATTAATTATCTGCACATTAGAGAATATTTTCCTCCGCGCATCTCCACCACAAAGTAGCCTTTCCTTCCATTTCTCTTCATATGGGGAAGATGGCCTAATTATCGAAGAGTTCGCTCGTTCCTTTGCAATTTGCACAACTGCGTGCTATTTTTCAGGCTTAAAAAGAGTTTAGTTGTCCTGGATTACTGACGCTGACCCCAGTGTATGCATTATTATTTTTTTAATCTAATGAAAACAATGACAGTGGTAATCACATGCTTTTCGTGTTGCGTGTTCGCTAGTTCTATATAGTCGCTATGAATCGTTCTCTCTCCATCACACACACACACACACACACACACACACACACATACACACACATTCTCTCTCTCTCTCTCTCTCTCTCTCTCTCTCTCTCTCTCTCTCTCTCTCTCTCTCTCTCACACACACACACACACACACGTATTTCACCAGTATTCATCTCTTGTGAAAAGAAATAAGGACTTTGTTATAAGATCTCTCTCTCTCTCTCTCTCTCTCTCTCTCTCTCTCTCTCTCTGACCTCAGATTGATGCGAGACGAATAGCCACTAATCATATTTCCTTTTCTCGGCCTTTCTTCTGTTACATTTCTCCTTTCATCTTCTACATGTCGAAGCCAAGTTTTTGTGAAAGAAACCACTGTCTTTTTTTTTTGTTTTGTTTTGTTTTTTGCTGTCCCAGCCTCTACGCCACCTCAGACGCAGTGCACCCACGCCGCTCATTCCGACACCCCGTCCACAGCCACAGCTCGGTCGGCCCCGCCGCAACCCCGGCATCGGCAATCCACAGGGAGCAGTCAATGTCAAGTCGTCAAGAGGCAACCCACCGGAGGAGACACTGCACTGCCGCCGAGTGACTTCGGTGGTGTTCAGTGATGCATGTTCTGATCTTACATATGCAGGACACCACCTACTAAGCCCCCTACTGACGACAATAATTGTTCAGTCACGGAGCCGGCGTGAGTGCGCTCTCCCTCCGGAGGGCGCCACCACGTCCATCCAACGACAGCTCCCATGGACTCGCCGATACCGGTGACCCCCCAGGAAACCAAACCAAGGCCACAGACATGGAGAGGACATCGAAACTGAGGTCACCATGAGAGAAGGGCATGAAGGGCCACAAAATTTGAGGGGGTTTTGTTTGCTGATCGATGTGAATGAGGATGATTAAGATGATGCTACGGATTTTCATTTCGGTCTGAGACTACATGACAAGGCCGTACTCTACGCTTCCTTTCATAATATATCCCGGCGTCAACCAGGCCCGAGAGATACAGACACCTGCAATATTTGTCAGGAAATTTGAGCAACACTCTCAGAAATGCATCCATTAAGTGGATGAAACTCGACTGTGTGGTCCCAGTCTTCCCAACTGAGCCCGCAGCAAACTCAACTCTGGGTAAGAGCCGGGTGGGGCAGAAAAAGCCACATGACTCTGATAGGATTCGAACCCATAACCTCCTAGCCGGGAGTCCTCGACACCACTGTTCTTTTTGTAGTGTAGTAATAATGACGTATGTGCTTGTTTTAATGTTTAAATGTCTGTACGGCGTCTGTTTTTTTTTTTAAATGACATGATTCGAGAAACGTGCATTTTGATACCTGTGACAATTAAATGTTTGCTTAAGCATTCTGTCTTCTTTTCTTACGCTACGTCTTGAATATACACAAAAGTTGTGGTCAGACTCGGTCTTTTGATCTTATATCTCGTATTGTTTTGCATATGTTTTGACATTAAAATATACTTTTTGATGTTTTGTTTGTTTTCATCACGCCTTCTTACTTCAAAGTAATATTAGACCGTTGTGTGTGTGTGTGTGTGTGTGTGTGTGTGTGTGTGTGCGCGCGCGCGCGTGTGTGTGTGTGTGTGTGTGTGTGTGTATGAGTGCGCGCGTGCGCGCGCGCGTGTGCGTGTGCGGTTCTTAATGCTAGCAGTAGTGGTAGTAGTAGTGTGTGGTATCAGCTATTGTGGGTGTGTTAAAACAGACAAGGCAAAGGGAGAGTGGAAGAAGTATGGACGATAAACCTAAACATGACATTAAAAGTTGGTAAAGTTTCAACCAAACAACACAATGTTAAACTAAACGATGAAGAATACTATTCAGTAAAATCAATGAGAGCTTGAGCAATTTCCTTTAAACATATGATCGCGAATACTATCTCTGGCACACAGGTAATTCCCATTTTAGAGACCTTCGTTGTGAGAGCATACATATGTAAGCAGAAAATAAGTGGTGTTACATGTCCACAATAACATCATGGTGAATTGTAAAATATTTCTGATACAATTTCTTTCCTGGAATCAGAGTTTCCTTGTCAAAATTTGTATTAAATCATTTCTGAGCTGACGTTTCTAGGAGGCACTGTTGTTTTAACTAGACAAAAGGATGTGTATCCTTGATCCTCTTCCTGTCAGATCTTATAGCATTTTTTTTTTGTTTAGCTGTTCTGTCAATCATTTCATTCCTAAGTATGTCAAATAGTGGTGGCAAACCTGGTGGCCGTGTCGTTTTGTTGATAATGATTAAATAAGTAGCCTATTTTGCACATGACCTCCGGCCGTGTATGTTGTTAAGTGAATGAAGAGAATGTAAAACCGATTGTGAGAGAGTCAGATTAAGTGACTTATTATTCTAAAGTTAGCGAGACAGCTGCCAGATCGGCAGTGAAACTTGTCAGCTTATTGCCAGGGAAAATGACCCAATAATTCAATTGGGCACCAACGTTGCTGTTATCAATACCGAGTCATCCATACACACTTGGGCGTAATGTTATTGCTTTTCATGTATTTTTGCAAACATGGTCGTGTTGCTGCATTGGTCTTCTTTCATTCAACATAGTTTCTATTAATTGATAAGTGCCTCCAAGAAGGAACAGGCATCTACAATGAGTGTATTAGTATATCTTTAATAACTTTTCTTGCCTCCCTCCCCCCCCTCTCTCTCTCTCTCTCTCTCTCTCTCTCTCTCTCTCTCTCTCTCTGTGTCGTGTGTGTTTGTGTGTGTGTGTGTGTGTGTGTGTGTGTGTGGTTCTAAATGCTGGCAGTAGTGGCAGTAGTGGCAGTAGTGGTGTGTGGTATCAGCAACTCTGGTTGTGGTAGAAAGAGAAGGGAAAGGGAGAGTGTGAGAAATGTGGAATTGGACAATAAACCTACAAATATTGTATTAAAACTCGGTAATGTTAACCAAACGACAAAAGTCTAAATGAAACAATGAAGAATTGTTTTCAGCTAGAACGTACAGTAAAACCATGTTAAAGGAATGGTCTAATGGGTATGTATTAGAGCTTGAGTATTTTTGTTCAGAAATATGATCTCGAATATCATCTTTTTGCCACACAGGCAATTTACATTTTAGGGCTCTTCGTCGTTAGTGCATACGTATGTAAGCAGAAAATAAGAGATGTTACATGTCCACAATAACATCAGGTGAACTGTAAAATATTTCTAACATAATTCCTTTCCTGGAATCAGAGTTTCCTTACCAAAATTTGTATGAAATCATTTCTGAGCTGACGTTTTTCTAGGAGGCACCACCGTTTTTTTTTTAATAGACAGAAGGATGTGTAGAACTGTAGCTTTACAGCATTTTTGTTTAGCTGTTCTGTCAATCATTTCATTCCTGTGTATGTCAGATTGTGGTGGCATGCAGGCAAACTTTGTGGCAGTTTCTTTTGTGATAAATGATCAAATACATATCCTACTTTGCACATGACCTTCAGCCATGTATGCTTGTTAAGTGAATTAAGGGAATGTAAAACCGATTGTGAGAGAATCAGATTAAGTATTCTGAATATCGTCATCGGAAACTTGTTGACTTGTTATTCTAATGTTAGCGAGACAGCTGTCAGATCAGCAGTGAAAATTGACAGCCTATTGACAGGGAAAAATGACCCAATAATGTAATTGGGCGCCAACGTTTCAATACCGAGCCATCCATAAATATTTGGGAGTACTTGCAAAAAGAATTGGAGGTTGATTGCAGCATGTTGACATACTAGGTGAAAGAGCAGAAAAGCTAAAAATTGTCAACTTACAGGTGGAAAAGAACTTGGGACGCAACTAGTGGTGGGTGGGGAAAAACTTCTTGTAGGGAAGGATTGGACTGTGCAATGTGGAAGTTGCGGAGCAAGATGTTGTTTTTTTTTTTTTTTACAGTAAGGTTCTTGGGATGAAAAGTAAGGTCAGCAACAGGGCGCTCGCCTTGCTTAGAACCAGTTGCTGACCTCATGTTTCAGAGCGTGCTTCTGGATATAAGGTGTAGACCACTTTTTCTTTCAGTCTTCTTCGCGTTTTTTCCATCGCGTTCATCTTGTCACATTTAGATTTAAAACAAGTTGAAAACATAGTCCAGCGAGTTTTTGTTTAAAGTGCCCAGTTGGATCCAGGAGCAAAGCAAAACGCACGTGAATGGAGTGGGAAGTAGTACGACAGCAGTGTTTAGCCTGAGAATTAGGGAGGTTAAAAGGGAGAGGCTAGTAGCGCTACTGCTGACGCTTTGGTATGTTCCCTGCAGCCATGTTGATTTATGCAGCAGGTGCGTTGGTGGGCATGCCAATAACGCACTGTTTGTTATCATCCTCACCTGTGTGCGCATAGTTGCTGGACACAGTGGCAACTGCAGTGGAGAAGTCTGGCTGACGTAGGTTCGTCAATGAATGGTGTTCAGAGCAGAGTGGTACCAGTGTGGTACGCAATTTCTTGAACTCGTTTTCCTGCCAGTCCTCATGCGCCCTTCTGTGAATTAATATTTTGAGGGTTGTAAAATACATATGTATTTTGGTACTTTACTGAGACAAGCTCATATCTGTTATGTTTCTTGATACAGGTGTAATGAATGGGACACACATAATCAAGAATAGATTTTCCACTATAAAATCTGTGATGAGACCCATATTTTGTGCACTCCATTGGCTGGTGCACACAAACCTTATTAACTGTGGAAAAGGGCACACCTCCAAAGTAACATATACGTAAGCAGACACACAATGATCTCTGGGAAAGGTCCCGTTTATGTTCATTTTTTTTGCAATAAGATCGTCCATTACAAAATGTAACATCTTGGACAATGAATGCGTCCTAGTCCTTTGATGTATATCCTGGTGCTGGACCACATGAGAAAGTTAGAATAACATAGTCCAAACAGGAATCTCGCGAGGAGTGCACATTTAATAACAATGGATTTGAAAGGATTTTTTTTTTTAGCACACGGACAACATCAACATGTCAGTTTAAAAACATTCATTAACATATGTGTGCACCCACACTCCCTGGTAGGCTAGAAAATGATTCATAGTTTCACTCATGACATAAGACAATAACAAGAGGGTAAAGGATTCATATCATCACTCATGACATGATGCAATACTAACATCAACAGCAACAAAAAATGTTTATTTTCTTACAGAAGATAATCATTCGAGTCTTTCTGGATATGGTT
>JADBJO010009432.1:75000-83639 GCA_016801955.1 Conus betulinus
CAATAACGACAAAAAAAACAACAACAGCAACTACCACCACTTTTTTTACTACTACTACTACTACTGCTGCTGCTGCTGCTGCTGCTGCTACTGCTATACTATTACCACCTCCACCACCACCACCGCTACTATTACTACTACTGCTTCTCGCATTCATTAGTGTGAAATCAAGCAGTACAAGAATAGCTTAAAGGCTGTTATATGTTTTATCTTCTTTTTCACACTAAGGACCTAGCAATTCTCATCATATCAGCAGCTGAGTTTGAGCAAGGAACCAGTAAGAGTGTTTAGCCTTACTGTGGTGTGCTGCATTATTACATCTGAAAGTGTTAAACACATGAAAGCATAAGTCACACTGCCTTTGGTTAAAAATATACAACTGATTTAAATGGAGTATATTTTCAGAATACTGTAAAGTTTAGTCTACCGCGAGTTGAAAATATCTAATATTTGTGCACAAGGCAACTATTTAAAGTAGTTCAAATGTACACTACATCATAATTAGTTTAAAAAGACGTAATTGTTGTTTTGAGACAGTTAGACTTCTTGTAGTCACAGTGTACACAATGTTACTCTATTCTGATGACAAAATGCTATCCTGTGAAGAAGGTAGTCTTAATCAGTTGATGTGTCTACAACAATTACTTACGTCTGATTTTTTTTTTTCCCCAAAGATATCGAAAATGTACAAAGTAGCGTTGGTCGTAGTTAAGGTTTACTTTTTAAAAAAGTAATTTTAAGAGATTTCGTTTCTGGTTTGACAAATACAAGCTTTTGTGCTCGGACTAATTTGTCAAGTAGTGGACGTGTGACGGGACGATGTAACCTTTACTTTTGATCTTGTCTTGAAGAGGTGAATACTGGAACATACAAAGGTAAACAGAAACGTTGTAGTTGGTCGAGAAATGTAATGTTCATAAGTAGAAAGCAAAATCATATCAAGTTGATATATACACAAATCACCTTTGGTTAAAATTACAGATTTATTGACTTTGATAACACTCATAAAGAAGCTTAAGCACACAGAAAGACATTCAGTTTTGACAAAGAAGTAACCGTCTTGTAAGAAAATAGCATCTCGAGAGGCTGTAATATGCACAAATGGCCACGCGTTTTGAGAAATGTAATTGTTGTGTAGTGAATATTACCGTGTTAGAATTTGAAATGTAGAGCAAGCCGCCTTTGGTTTTGACAACAACATTGTTATCCTTTAGAGTGTTTCTATGTGTCTATCACAGTAGATGTGGTACGTGCCTCTCTCTGTGTGCCTGTCTGTTGATCAGAGGTGACCAGGATGAGGTACGTACGCACATTTGAAGCTGGGCTGACAGAAGATGTACATTCAATCTGTCTGTCTGTCTGTCTGTCTGTCTGTCTGTCTATCTGTCTGTCTGTCTGTCTGTCTGTCTGTCTCTCTCTCTCTCTCTTCCCTCTCTCTCTCTCTCTCTCTCTCTCTCTCTCTCTCTCTCTCTCTCTCTCTCTCTCGTTGAATCACATGAAACATTTTTTGGATTCAGTATAACAGTCTCGTATGGCTGGAGAGTTATGGTATCTTTTGGCATATCTTATTGTCTGTTATCTTTCAGTAACATTTACATTTTTTCAACTGTTTCCGAAGTATTTTTTCATTGCACGGCAACACCAATGGTGAAATGAATTCAGCTATTGTCAACACTACCTGTGGAAAGGAACGCAAAAAAATTCAGCAACGTTGTATAGTGTAGTCTTAACACTGCAGTCGACAAGGATTCATATTCATCTTTCTTTTGGTGATGAAAATAAACATAAATTCATTATGTTCCTAATAGCTGTAATTATTAGATCTCGATAGATACAGTCGTCACATTATTAGGGTCGACAGTGGTTAAAGCTGCAGCTCTAAATCATTTGTCAAGGCTAGTCTTAAATAATGTGGGTTTTTTTTCTTATTGGTGGGACTGTTCCCATGCTCATAAATGCGTTCCTAGCAATGGCAGCTCTATGGAACTGAAAGATACATGCACTTCCAAAGGTTCCCTGAAGACCACAAAAAATGTAATCTTCTGTCTCTTTAAAATCCCTTCTTTATCATTATTACCATATTTCGCTGCCCCCGAAAATTTGTGAAGAATTGATTATCTACTCTCGTTTCTTCTCCTGTGTAGGTGTCAAATATCTATCTTTCGTCCATGTGTTTTTCTTTTTACTTTTTGTGTTTCTTTCTTCCTTCCTTTCTTTTAAAACTTTAGCTTTCATTGTCAGAGAAACATTATGTATTCTATTTTAACACGCATTTTCATTTGCACGATCAAATAACCTTGACATTAGATATTGCAACGATTCGTGACTGATAACTGAGGTTACCGTCTGGCTTAAACCATTGTATTTCTCGGTTTGTTTGCGTAGGACACAGGACACTTCAGGAGACAATCTAATACGTCCTCACAAGCAAATATTAAGGCTGTGAGAATATTAATTGGACATAGAGAAAAGATGGGATGTGGGGTAAATATTTTTGTATTTGGTTTGTGTCCTGGGCAGCCACAATTAGCTTTTTCCTTAGGTGTAGAGACATATTTCACCTCGATTTTCCACTGTTTACCTTTGTCAGAGTCCTTTTTTTACTTGCCCAGGTCACTAACCACCTCTTGTCATCAAGGTCGACGTGTGTCGTTAAAGATTTGTTCATTAGACTAGGCTGCCCTCTCAGGTAGACACACGTATGTTTACTTCTTTTTCTTCTCCTTCACTTTTCATAGCAGTCAGCCCTCTGCCTACACGTGGCTTTTGCCTGCTTTCGAACCAGTACGTGCGTGTTTCAAATCTGATAGTTTAACACTAATCGTGGTGAAACGATGTGATCAAACAGCAGCCATCCTGTAAGCAGGAAGCAGACAGAAAAGCAATCAAATCGAAATGAAGTGGGGAGTGCCTTCAGTATTCGCAATAGAACTCTAACTAGCAGAAGGCTATAGTATGTACTGGCTGTCTCTACATCTCTATCTTTTTCTTTCATTTCTACTTAAGACATCAAATTGGATAAACTTTCTCAAGACACTTGCTTCTTCAGTACACTGCATATCATAAACGCGTCCTCTCGAGAGCTTGCTTTAGAGAACTAACGGTTGTGTATTGTTCATACAAAATTTGCTTTGAGATATCTTTATTCTGAACTTCTATCACAGTGAGCCAGCATACTCTTGTAATGCCATCTTCCAACATCTGTAGTGATCTTACGGAAGTTGTCTTCCCGTCGAGTGTGACGTTGGTAGAGGTCAATGCCATAGATGAATCTACCTAGATATTTGACAGGCACAAGCTGTTTGTGTGCTTTTACATTAACTTTAAAAGTTGGACAAGAAATGGGTGACGGACTTTAGTTTACTAAGATAGGCAATTCTGTGAACACTGGAAAAACTCCTTGTTAAAACGTATGCGGTTTGCATTCGAAATCAACTGTAAAATCTAGTTGTCCTTCCGTGAACTGATAAAAAAGACCATGTATTTTAAAAGTGAAGACAATCGTGTGACATAATGAGCATTGCAGCTTTTTGCGTGAAATGAGTATTAGAAGAACGGCGCTGTTAATCTGTGATTGAAACTGTGAATAGATACGATGAAATGCATTGAACTCTTGGCATCATAAATAAGTGTTCTGATGATCAAAGTTGCAGAAAAGCTATTAGTCAACAATGTCTGACAGTAGGGTGCACCAGAGAAGCCAAGAGGTCGTTCATTAGATCACAGGCTGATGAGCCTTCAAATGCACGCGCTTCAACATTTTTTTGTGTTTCAAAGTGAGGTGAGTGCAGGTGAAGATTGAAACAAATCTAAAAGAAAAAAATACTATTCCGCCATACAGAAGAGACAAACGGTGTTTTGTCATGTAGCTGATTGTCCCTTTGTCCAGCGGAATGGTATTTTTTTCTTCTGATTATATTTAGTGAGGACATTGGCTTGAAAATGAGATTCCCGAAGAATGCTGGCTGGATTGGTATACTTCTACTGGTATACTTCTCAGTCTGGTAGATGTGATCCCTTTGGATCGTCATTTCAGATGGCACAGTGATTTCAGTCCGAATCAAATGTTTTGATGAACCAAGTTGAGCACTGTGTCAGGTTTCATTCTGCTCCGCATAATGTTCTCTGTATATTTTTTCCAATCATAGAAAATCTTATTTGCGCTCCTAGTCATCCGCCTCATCCAATAAAGACTGTTTCTATACGCTAAAATTGAGACGAAAGTGGAATACCTTGTGGAAGATATTGTTAAATACACTTCAGCCACGAGAGGTAAGTAAGGCTGGGGATACACAAGGAATCAAAGTGGCCGAATTATCCAGGAAGGCAATTGTGTATACAGTTTAACGACTTCAAGTCTAACAATGGAGGGAGAAGAAGTAATACAAGCATGCCAGGGGCTCTCATCCAGAGACAACAAAGCACGATACTGGCTGACAGCATGAACCTGGTTCAAAGACTGCAAAATAAAATGGAAAGTCTTGCTGGGCATTAAGTAATATGCAGCGATTTATCGGAAAGACTCATATGAATGTACTGCCCAGCATCTGCAGGTGTCAAAGGAAGTAAGAGAGCAGGCGCAATGGTAGGCGAGGTATGGATCAGTTCTGGATTACAGCTTGGCCCATCTGGCGTGATATGAAATCTAAAGTATCACCTCAACAAAGACGATCAAAGCCACTATACCATAGACCATATTTCAGAGCTCAGCAACAAGAGAGACAGTGACTGCACATCCAGACTTCTATGAAAAGCAAGAAACATTACCTACAAAACCAACTGCTGGGATGCTCTAATGCCAACGCTGCGAAGACTCCTGAACGATAGGGCAGACTCGTACTGAGCCTTTCCAGTGGTGGTCGCAAATGACTAGACACACGTCGGCTGTGGTGGCGGACTTTGAGACTCTTTGGTCCTCCCTGCTTTTGCTGTAGGTTTGGGTGCTCTGGTGGGTGTGCAACCATGAAGCCATGCAAATGGGCAGCATGAAGAGTCCATAAGTGTGAGTGTATATGCATTGGTGTGTGTGTGTGTGTGTGTGTGTGTGTGTGTGTGTGTGTGTGTGGAGCATAAAAAATGGTTGTTGCAATTGTTTGTTGTTTTTATTTTGATCTGTTGATTCATCCGTTCATTTGTTTATATTTGTTAAGTAATGTGTTGATGACGTACCACAAGAGAAGCATTTTCTGGGGTGGAACACGGATTCATGGGATCCTGGGCGTCGTAGCTGCGGGCTTATGGTGCCTGTGGGTGTGCGTGCGTATACTGATGAATGGAGGGAGTAGGGTGGCTATCTTGTGAAGCGATCAGGGGGCGCGCATGCTCGTTTGGGATGGGGAAGCTAGTGGTGGTAGATGGTATGGTATGCCTGGTTGTCTTGAGGATAGATTCGGTTGTAGCTTCCACTTTGACTAGCGACAGAAAAAGGAACGTCAGTGAGACAGCGTGGGATGCTGAGTCTTTCCCCCTGCGTGTTTAACATTTGTCTCTATTGATTCCATTGTGCATATGCTGATATTGTGTACTACTAGACGATAGAGGATCTTCGGGATCATCTTGAACCGTTGGCATCAAACTTTGTGCTCAACAGGGAGGCCACATTGGTCTTTCATCTGCAGGCCTTCCTATGCCAATGAATAGGATAGTTTCCCCATCGCTTGTCTTTCAAATCATCATACCACCGTCCACAGATAGTGGCTCTGTAATTTCTATGGTTTGAAACTCATACTAAATAAGGAAACAACTTTGTCTAACTGGTATAGTTTTCTGCATGCTTCATCTTCCTCCTTGTAAAAGGATAGTTGTGATGTCCATAAATGGTTTTAAAGCGGGCACTTAGTATTCACAGCTGAGGTCTGCTGAACCTGCATGCATCATTGCCCGTTTTAAGTTGCATCCATCGTCAACCGAAAAAAACATCAGAGAAACTGCACAGACTATTTTAATGCCAGGTTCCAGGTTGATTCAGCCCATGGTCTATGTCTGTGTAAAACATTTAGCTGAGAAGCTATGAAAATAGTTCTTCAGCATTTTTCGGATTTTCTATTTTTCTGTCTTTATTTTATTACATGATACATTCTAGGGCTAGTTTAATCATCTTGTGTGGAATAGAGCCATTTTCAGATCGGACGACTCCAAGTCGAGGTTCCTTTTCTCTGCCTTGGCTCTTTGGATCAAGTCACTTTGGACTGATAAAACATAAGTGCTTATTTCTCAGAGATAGTTAGTTATCCTCTCTGCCATGATAGAGCTTATCCTGCAACGCTAATAAATGATACTGGTTTACAATTCGTATTGCCATTCAAGTTTTTGTTTGTGGGTGTGTTTCACCATCAGCTCTATTCTGCATTGTTTGCTGATCTCCGAGGTCCGTTATGATGAGCTTATCAGTTTGGCTTCGAGGACATCGTGCCATTTCCCATAGAAAAAATGGGGTATTCCATTTGGCCCCAGCGATGCTTTCGATCTGACTCTCTTAACCCATTTCTTTACCTCATCCGGTGTTGGTGGGCTGTCGCTGAACACTTTCTCTGGTGATGCAAGCAGAGCCAATTCTGGGACTTTCAGTGATGATGCGTTGTCCTAAGGGTCGAAATGTGTCTTCGTTATATTCTGTCGATGAGTTTCTTTAAAAACAATGATTTTCCCTGATTTTGGCTTCTCGAATATTTACCTGCACGGTATCTTCAAAGAAACGATTTCTTCATTTTGCTCCTTTTCTCTCTCGATTCTGCTTTGCTTGGGGCATTGTGTTTTGATTTCAGGATTTTCCATCGCTTTTCTGTTCCCTTCTACTCAAATTCTGACGTAGCCCATATTCGTTCGTCTTTCTCTGTCGGATTTATCATCTGTCAAAGGCGTCGTGATGCTTGAGGAGTGTTTTCAGCTCTGATGCATTACTCTAGAGGCATTCCCTCAGATTGTCTATGCGATGTCTCCAAGTGTTGCTAGTTTGTGCTACGGTGTAGCAGGCTAGTGTCTATCCTGTTCAGAGTAGGCTTTTTCTTAAAATGGCCTAGTCCAGAATATGCTACAGTGATCCTGAGTATGATTTTGCATGGGCTAGTTACCATCCTCTGTGCTAACTACACCACCTTCTTTTTCCCTTGAAATGTGCTGATATGTGAAGACGTATACTGCCAAAAAATGCCACCTTAGAAAGTAGGCTGGACGAAATGTAATGAAACGTCTTTACGTAACAGTTACCCTACAATGAAATCATATTTGAAATGTGTTAAGTTCAAAACAGTCATTGTACTTGGTGTTCGAATAAAACGTGTCGAATTATAAATGCAGAATTGCTTCAGATCATTTCGTTGAACGAACACCCACGATAATTTTGTTGCCATTGGCTGATTCCTCCAGTGGTCCAATAATATCGAGGGCATGACGAGGGCAATAGAGCTCTTTATCTGAAACACTAAATGAAACTGTAGGAAGCATGCATGCATATGTAGGGTTGGACAGAGGGGGAAGAGGGAAGAACGTATATGAGTGTGGAAATTCTCCTTTCTCTTCATCTTTTTCTCTTCTTCCTTTTCCCTCTTTGTCATTGTCGTCATCGACATTCTTACCATTATCATCATCATTATTTTCATGCTTTTTTATTTCTCACTTTCTCCTTCTTCCTTTTCTTTCTTCTTGTCGGAAAAGAAATTAACGTTTCATCCCCCTCCTCTTGCTTCCTCTTCCTCTTTCTCAACGGTCTGTTGTTTACATTGATCGTCCTATCACTCTCTCAAACTTCACGAGTCTAACTATTGTCTCACTTGAATGCAAACATGTAAAGTAGTTGACAGAGGCAGAAATTTTCAAGGCCGACTTGATGCTGAAATCTTTTAACAATTGCACATGACGCTATCACTATACGGGAAATCTTTGAACGGCTCTGCTGAGTGTTCTTTCCGGTGAAATGGAGCTTCTAGGATGTTACTGAAACACGTAATACGTAACAGAAAATTATACAGGCCTTCCTTGCGCTGAACTCAGAAGCAATCTGAAGCGATCAAAGCTAAGTGTATTTTCGTTATTTTGTCCGTCTTTGTTTCACCTGAGGAAGACCTAAGAGGTCGAAACGCGTTGTGTGTTGTCTTGTGACTCGTTTGTCCATGTTTCTCTGGGCGGTTCGCTGACATTTATTTAAGATGTATTTAGATTTCCGCCTGCAGTCGTTTCACTTTGCAACTAGATCCATTTTCCTTCATGAACAGTTCCTCCATAGCGTGTCGAATGTTTCTGTTATTTTCTTGTGAGAAAGTGATCTTCATACAACCAAGGAAAATGTCCACAAATCACCAGCTACCGTAATAGTGCCCGAGGATTTTTTGGTCATTCCTTGCAGTGAATTAAGAAGGATACAAAATAAAGACTAAGACCATTGCTAAGAAAATTGTTGAACTGAACAGAATTATGGAGATAAGTGAAATTTTAGTTGTAGAATTGAACGTGTGGATCTTACTATATGAGAAAAAACTTCTACAACCCTAGTAATGTATTCAATGATTGTAACAAAGAGTCTTTTCACTGACCGTTTTAAAAGAATGTTGAACACTGTTTGCTTGAACTGATTTTTCACCATTGTTTACTGTTGTTTTGTGCAGGCCTTCATAATTGAGCTGTCTCCAGAAAACTGAAAAGTG
>JADBJO010009433.1:0-10000 GCA_016801955.1 Conus betulinus
ACAACACTCTCTCACTCTCTCTCTCTCTCTCCTCTTTCTCTCCTCCTATCTCTTCTCTCTCACCAACACACCACAACACACACACACAAACACCACCACACACAACACACACACACACCCACACAAAACCACCACACACACACACCGCGCCACACACACACACAACACACGCGCGCGGGATGAACAGCCCTGTTTATGGCCCTTCGTCTTCGACAACAACACAACAGGGCGTAGTTTTTGTTCACCCGTTTTCACCTGAAGGTTTTTCAAATCATACAACCTGAGCAATGAATAGGTAAGAACACCAACACACCAACCCAATTTACCAGAGGACAGTTTCGACAAACATCTTACAGTCTACAACCCATCAAAGTAAATGTTCGGGTTCTTCAAATGATGTTTAACCAGGAGGTAGTACTGAGTAAGTGTCCTTATTTCACTGAACTGCACCAGTCCTGCAGAAAGTGATCAAATCATTCTCTGTTTAAACAAGAAGAAGTAAAAGAAATTTCACATTCTACTCCTTGGTTTAATGAGCGTAGCGTAACCAAACCCAGGCTAAACAACGTGTTTTTCACCGTTGTTGCCCACCATACTTTACCCTTTGCGTCCATGTTAACGAGCATTGAATACACCTGGCGTGGGATTCAAAACATATCCATTTTCAGAATCTTCACCCAACATATAATGCAACTGACAGCACTATTAATATAAAGCGGATATCGCCCTCTATCCCCATATACAAACTGCTAGGCAGCTTTAAAGGGACTCAAAGAAGGCGTTTACATGCAAGTGAATGAACCTTTTCAATGCTAGTTAATCTGTGTACACCCACATTCCACATGCATGCAATCATACAGATTGAACTTGAGAATCAAGAATGTTAAAGAAGCAGTTCTTTGAAATGTCGTCTAGTTTACTAATGCATTGAATGCACTGAACACATGCTTTCCTGCCCTTACAGCCAGAGCCTCAACACGCCTCTGTTCAAACTCATTGTAGTTGTAAAAAACAAAACCTAGATAGTGACACTGGTTCACCACTTCCAATACTTTGCCACCTGAAGTCCATCTTTCATTTTCACCTAAAGTCTATCTTTCATTTTCACCTAAAGTCCATCTTTCATTTTCACCTGAAGTCCATCTTTCATTTTCACCTAAAGTCCATCTTTCATTTTCACCTAAAGTCCATCTTTCATTTTCACCTAAAGTCCATCTTTCATTTTCACACCTAAAGTCTATCTTTCATTTTCACCTAAAGTCCATCTTTCATTTTCACCTAAAGTCTATCTTTCATTTTCACCTAAAGTCCATCTTTCATTTTCACCTAAGAGGCTACCCTTACGAAAAAACCGTCACTGTAGTTTCGTCTTCATTAATGTTCAAAAAGAGATTTTGACAAGCATTATGGAGAATGTTGATCTGATTTTGTAGGCCCCGGCAGTGTACGACCATTCGAACAATGTCGTCAGCAAAAAAGGAGAAGAAGAACAAAAAGGAGAACAGGGGGGATTCGATCAGGAGGAGAGGAGAGAGAGGGAGGGAGAGAGAGGACTCGGGAGGACAGACAGAGAGGGGAGGGAGGAGAGGAGAGAGAGAGAATGAGAGGGAGAGAGAGAGAGAGGGGAGAGAGAGAGAGGAGGTGAGAGGAGAGAGAGAAGAGAGAGGAGAGAGAGAGAGAGAGGACGGGCGAATGACAGACGGACAGATAGATAGATAGAAGACAGACAGACAGACAGACAGACAGATTGATGATATGCAGGTAGGTAAGAGGTAGGTCTCCCTGGATTATGAGCAAGAAATCAGTCCAGAATCACAACCTGCACTCACCAAAATGGGCAAGTTCACAACCAAATAGACTTCATTCTGGTCCCACAACGCTACAATTCCAGCATCAGCAAAGCCAAAACAAGACATTCCCAGGCGCTGACATTGGCAGCGATCACGATCTTGTCCTGGCAACCTTCAAGCTCAAGCTGAAGTGTAAGCGTTGTCCAAAGAACCCCCGCATTCGCTTTGACCTGGAGAAGTTGAAAGGACCACTGAAATTGCAGAGGTGTTCCAGGCTCAAGTAGGCGGGAAGTTTGCTGCCCTCAAACTTAGTGGACAGCGATGTAGAAACACCTTGCTTATAACATCAAAGAGGGTGCTAACTACAACAGTTGAAGTTGTGGGAAAGAAGCGAGAAAGAAGATCCAGCCTTGGGTTACAAACGAGGTCTTAGATCTATGTGACAAGAGGCGGGAACTAAGAGGAGAGAAAACTCTCCAGCGACGAAGCCAAGCAAGTAGCAGTACCAACAGGTGAACAGAGAAGTCAGGAAGTAGATGAAGACAGCCGAGAAAAAATTGGATAGCGGAGCAGTGCGAAGTGCGAAATCGAGAAAGGCATGAAAGCAAGGAACAGCAAAGAAGCCTACAACACACTCAAGACCCTCAGTAAGACTAAACCAGACAAGATCAGTGGTCATCGAAGATAAGGATGGCAAGCTACTGACAGAGAGTGAAGAAGTCCTGAAGAGGTGGACAGAATACTGTGAGGACCTCTACAATTACCAGCTCAATCCGGACACATCATTTTGTAGGACAACCATCGACCCGCAGACAGTGAGAACAGTCTTCAAGTACTGAAGGAGGAGGTTGAGGCCGCGATACAGAGTCTGAAGCCAGGGAAATCCCCAGGAGGAGTGGACAATGTCCCAGCTGAGTTTTTGAAATACGGAGTGAAAGAGACCACAGAGGAGGCTCTAAAAAGGCTATGTCAGAAGATCTGGACAGAAAGGAAGTGGCCAACAGAGTGGACCCAGTCATTGGTGATTCCTTTACCCAAGAAGGGCAATCTTAAACAATGCCAAAACTACTTGACTGTAAGTCTGATCAGCCACCCCAGCAAAGTCATGCTTCGCATCATCCTCAACTGACTGAAATCCAAGGCTGAGGAACTGCTATCAGAAGAACAAGCAGGTTTTAGAAGAGGGGCGGAGCACTGTGGAACAAATTTTCAACTGCCGAGTCCTGATTGAAAAAGCATCTACAACACCAAAAGGACCTCTTCCACAAACTACATTGACTTTAAGAAGGCATTCGACCGGGTGTGGCATAACGGCCTATGGCAGGTTCTCAGAGACTTCAACATTGATGAGAGGCTCGTCCAAGTCATCCAGGCTCTCTACGAACACTCCAGCAGCACAGTACTTCCCAATAGCCAGCAGGGCCAGTTCTTCCCGACCACAGTCGGAGTCAGGCAAGGGTGCCTACTATCTCCAGTACGTTTTAACATCTTTCTGGAGAGAATCATGCAAGAGACCCTCTAAGAACATCACACCTCCATCAGCATTGGTGGCAGGCCGGTCTACAACCTTCGTTTTGCAGACGACATCACCTCATGGGGGGCAGCAGCAACACCGATCTCCAGGATCTGACAAACAGAGACTTGTCACAAGAGCAAGTGGTCTACGGCATGGAGGTCAGCAGCACAGAGAAGTCAAAGGTCATGGTCAACAGCACGACTAACAGCAGCGCCAACATAACCATGAATGGTGAGCCCCCTGGAAGAAGTGACCAGCTTCAGGTACTTGGGAGTAAACCCTGTCCAAAGAGATGGCACACTGCACAAAGAAATCCGATTCAGCATCAACTCCGCATCAGCTGCGATGGCCAGACTGAACAGAGTATGGAAGAGCAACCAAATTCCACACAAAATTCCGGCTCTAAAAGTCACTAGTGGTCTCCATCCTGCTATATGGCTGCGAGACATGGACACTGCGGTGCCTGAGGGAAACTACTCCGCATCTCCTACAAAGAACACAAGACCAATGATTATGTGCGGAAACTGGTCACCAACCTAGTCGGACCCCACGAACCACTTCTGGCAACCGTCAAAGCGACGGAAGATGACATGGTTTGGCCACGTCATTCGTCACAACACCCTCTCCAAAACCATCCTTCAAGGTACCGTTGAAGGAGGGCGCAGATGAGGACGGCAGAGAAAAGAGCTGGACCGACAATATATAGGACTGGACCAAAATGACCATGCCAGATCTCCTCACGACAGCTACAAACAGAAGAGCCTGGAGAGAAACGGCGGCTGCCTCATCACGTCCCCCCAACGACCCCAGCGGGTCAGGGGAATGACTGACTGACTGAAGAGGTAGGTAGATAGGTAGACAGAAGACATCCTTTTTTGACATGTTCATACTTTGAAAAAGCTAAGCAGATCGACGTATGCCTACTATTCAACACATGCTATGAAACATTTTCTTCGTGTTTCCTTGTTCTCTACTGTGTCCTTTCCTAGGCCGTATATCTCGTAGAGACAGACTATCTCGATGAACTCGATCAAAACTTCAACCAGCTAAGACAAAAACAGCGCGGGCTGTTTCGTAAAATTTCATTCCAAAGCCCCCCCCCCCACCCCCACCCCCCAACTCTTCCCCCTCCCACCCCCGCTCACCCTAACCTTCTCACTCTCCCACACCCACTACACCCCACACATTCACCCCCCCACCCCCCCCACCCCCACCCCACTCACGCACGCCCCATTATCTGCTTCCTAGACGATGTGACAGCCAGCTTTTATAGAAGTGGTGGTGAATTGGGGGTGAAGCAGGGAGTGTGGGGTGGCGGTGGGGTGGGAGGGGGAGGGGGGGGGTGACGGGGGACGGGGGACAGTTTGCTCGGCTTTCACAAAGTTTGGAAATGAAAAATAATGCTGTCACACACGCACACGCGCGCGCGCGTGCACACATACACAAACACACACACGCGTGCGCACGCGTGGCGCAAAAAAACACACACACACACACTCGCGCGCGCGCGCGCGCGCGCACACACACACACACACACACACAGACACACACACACACTCACACACACACACACACACACACACACACACACACACACACACACACACACACACACTCAAGCCCATACGCAGAGAGGCACACACACACACACACACACACACACACACACACACACACACACACACAGACGACAGCGATCTCTCTGTGTGCGTCCGTCTGTCTGTCTGTCTGTCTGTCTGTCTGTCTCTCTCTCTCTCTCTCTCTCTCTCTCTCTCTCTCTCTCTCTCTCTCTCTCTCTCTTGAGCTATCACAGACAGGACAGGCCTGTCTCACTAAATCATCCCTGCCTCCCCCCTCCCTCCCTCCCCCCCCCCCCCCCTCCACACACACCTTTCCCATTCCCGCCCCTCAGCCCCGTCCCTCCCCCCACCTGTCGCTCATCCTGCTTCACATGAAAGATGTTGTGTGAGATATCAATGCTGAGGAAAGTATGTGTGTGTGTGTGTGTGTGTGTGTGTGTGTGTGTGTGTGTGTGTGTGTGTGTGTGTGCGCGCGCGTATGTGTGTGTGCGTGTGTGTGTGTGTGTATGTGTGTGTGTGTGTGTGTGTGTGTGTGTGTGTGTGTGTGTGTGTGTGTGTGTGTGTGTGTGTGTGTGTGTGTGTGTGTGTGTGTGTGTGTGTGTGTGTGTGTGTGTGTGTGTGTGTGTGTGTGTGTGTGTGTGTGTGTGTGTGTGTGTGTTCGTTCGTTCGTTCTTTAATTTACTGGATCCAAAACTTTCAAAGAAACACTAAATAAGCAACTAACACCAAGATTAAGAAAATAACATAGACGTTAAAGTAAATGTCCAACTGGGCTTGATCAGTCCTTGAACAACTTCAAAAATGTTCGATTCGTCAGAGATGATGTCTTCAAAGACTGACATCGACGGTTCAGTGTTCAACAACCAAGCAGGTAAATAGGGTTTCATTCTATCGCACAAAAATAGTAGATGGAACGGAGTGATTTGCTGGCCACAAATACAAGTCACATGTTTACAGAATTTGGTTTTAAAGGCATTAAGCCTCAATCTAAAAAAAATCAAACTTTTTAAAATCCTCTCTTGGTAGAGATTCTTCATACCTGTTTTATTTGCTGATATCTTGTTAAATAATATCCCCTTTTTGTTTTTGGTGCCTTTTTCCCTTCTTTGAAATAGAGTTCCAGGCTGCGTCTTTTAAAAGACTATAACTCTCATGTAAGGATAAAGGAATGCATATCTTTGTTAAATCAGTTTCAGTGATAGCAGCCTTTTTGGCTAATTTGTCTACCCTTTCATTCGCAGGTAATCCATCCACAGTGAGATGGAACCCAACAAAAATCGACATAAGAACCACGTAAATGCAATGCAAAAAATGAATTAAGTGGTACACTTCTGATGATAAGTTCTGCTCTCACACTTGTGTTCGAAAATTTTAGAGCTTGTAGGACTGATTTTGAATCAACACAAAGTAGTATTTGAAATACAGGAAATCGAAAATCAAGAAGAAAGTTTAATGCCATAAATGGCAACAAGTTCCGCAGTAAATTGGAAATATTCTTTCCAAGGTGGTAACCTTTCTCTATTTTTAAGGATGGAATTATGAATGCTGAACCAGACAAATGATTGTCTAGTACAGAACCATCTGTATAGATTTTAAGGTGATTTATATAAGTTTCATTTATATGTGACTAACATTCGTTGGCAACAAGGGTCCATCATTTTTTTTCTTAAACTTGTATAGTCTATGTCATAATTTGCTCTACTAAGTTCCCATTCCGGGATAGTGCTAAAAGACACCCGAGGAGCTACGTTTTGAGGTGCAGTGCCTGCTTTTGTAAATAAGTCAGATGTGTATGAGGCTATCGATTTTAGAGAATCAATTTTTTTGAGCCCGTTTAGGAAAAATTTATTTCTGATTTTAATTCAGTTTCACTGGTATTAAGATTTTGTAGTGTATGACTTCTTAAAATATATTTTGCAGATGCAAGTTTCATATTTTCTTCAAAGGTAATATTCCGATCTCCATATAAGTTTTTAAAGTTGATGCATGAACCGGGACGGGACACCAAGAGCTATCTTGTAAGCTTTACTATCGATACTCTGTAACTTTTTAATTAAATATTTTGGGGCTGAAAAAAATGTCTCCTGGGCATAGGATAGTTTTGATCGTACAAGCGCAGTAGCTAAATGTGTTAATACTTTACTGTCTTTACCCCAGGATTGTTGACTCACCATTTTCAAAGTTTAATGTTTTCTTACCTTTTGTTAGATATTGTTTGTATGTGATAATTCCAGCTCAATTTAGAAGTTAAATTTACTCCTAAAAATTTTACAACTTTTTTATATTCAAGGCACAATCCATCTATTTGAAATGAGGGCAAAGGATCAGGATCATAGCCAGTATTGAACAGAACCATATGCGATTTTTCAGCTGAAAGGGCCAATCCATTTTCAGTCATGTACTTACTAATTTTATCTAGTTCATTTTGATATAACTTTTTAATATAGTTGATTGATCTAACTGGTGTGTGACGTTTTAAAGTAACTTTCATCCATATGCAGATATCATCGCATATTGTACTACTAGTTCAACAGTTTTTGATAATGATTTAGGAAGATCATGGATCAAAATATTAAACAGGATAGGAGCTATCACAGCTCCTTGCGGATTCCCATCTGGATATGTCTTTCATTAGAATATACATTTCCTACCTTCGTCTGTATTGTTTCTATCAGTTAAAAAGGTTTTTAAGTAATTGTACATACATCCCGAGAGACCAATTAACTTCAATTTATTCAGGAGTTTTGAATGCCAGACTTGGTCATATGCCTTTCTAATGTCAAAAAACGTGGCAAGCACATTTTTTCTACGTGCAAACTGATGTTTAACCTGTGTGTTGTAATTTTTACAAGATGGTCAACTGTAGATCTACCCTTTCTAAAGCCCGCCTGTTGTATTGGTATTACACCATTTTTTTTTCACAATGATGTTCAAGTCTTTTTAGAATAATTCTTTCCATAAGTTTTTCCCACATGTGAAGTGAGAGCAATTGGCCTGTAGTTATTTTTGTCTGATTTTGACTTGCCCTCTTTAGGGATAGGGGTTACAATTGATTTTTTTTTCCACAAAAATGGTTGAAGCCCTTCAGACCAACATTTCTGAAAAAATAAGTTCAGAAACATTGTGAAATTAGCTGGCAAATGCTTTATCATTTCATTGGAAATCGCATCTGGTCCCACTGACTTTCTTTTTCGAACCAATAGAGAGAATTGCATCCTTTAATTCTTGAAATGTAAGGGGAGCATTTGTATAGCGACTATTATTGGGACTTTTTTCATGCGTTTCCTTATCCTCCATTTTCTCTCTGTATATCTTTTGCTTTTCTGTCAGGCCCTCCCTGTTGCTATTTTTTTGCAAACATATTTGCAAACGCTTCAGCCTTTTCAAAATTTGAAGGAAACTCATTATTTTCTAATGTTATGGGATATTCAGGAAGACTAATTCCGTTTTTCATGTCTTTTAATTTTTTCCATGTTTTCTGAAGATCTTTGTGGTCATGTATTTCATTTTCACAGAAATTTTGACCAATATTGCTCCTTGACTTTTTCGATTACTCTGTTACTATGATTTTTTGCTCTGTTCTTTTCAGCAATTTTGTCAGGATCTTTCTTATCTTTTAAATATATTTTATAGGCTTGCATCTTTTTTTCTCTTGCTTCTTCACAAGTAGCATTCCACCATACATTCCCTGCATATTTGTTTGATGCGTCAGTATTGCACCTTGGTATTGATAGATCAGCTGCATGTAAAACAATATCAACAAAATTCGCGTAGCTGTGTCAATGTTATCAGCCATTATCTCTTCACAATTGTAAGTAGAGAGTATGTTTTCAAATTTATTCCAAACAGCTTTATTATAATTATATTTTGGGATCTTATCTTTAGCGCAGTTTTGAACGGATTGTTTACCCTTAATAGTAATAATTATTGGTAAATGATCACCACCAAGAGGATCTTTGAAGGTAGACCACTCACAGCTTGGAGCTATGGCAGGAGATATAAGTGTTAAATCAATTGCTGTTGCTCGATGGTGTGAAATATCAGGTATTCTTGTTACACTGCCGTCATTTAACAGACTCTTTGAAGAGTCTACTATATTTCCAACGAAATGATGTGTGTTACTATTTCGCATTCATTATCCCAAAACGGGGCATGTGAGTTAAAATCACCTGCTATTAACCATTTTTCATGCTGGTCCGGTATAGCGCGAAGCCATTCTGTGTTTTCGTTGTCAGGACCTTTTTGGCAAATAAATGGAAACAACGTTTAATGTAAGTAATTCGTTGAGTTTCAGTTTTGCTGCACATGCATTAATGTTTTTAACATTCTTTGAAAAGGGTGGCTCTATTTTCAAAATATTCAACCTTTTCTTGAATATATAGTGCAGTACTAACCCTCCTTGTTTCGTTGTTAGTTTGGAGTATTGGAGGGTAATAAAAGTTTTGTAATTTTGGAATTTTTTGTGTTCAGTTGTATTTAAGGACTGTAATATCAACACTTGATACGAATGATCTGAAAGATGTTGAATCAGTTCGTCATATATATTTGTTGATATTGATCTGCAGTTCCATTGCAATATTTTCAAATTCGAATGCTTTGTCATGCTCTCTGAAGAATGAAATATGTATTGTCTTAAATAGGAAAAATAAATAAATAAATAAATAAACAGCAACTTTTATAATATTGTAATATCAGTGTGTGTGTGTGTGTGTGTGTGTGTGTGTGTGTGTGTGTGTGTGTGTACCCATGTGTGTGTGTGTGTGTGTGTGTGTGTGTGTGTGTGTGTGTTAGTGTGTGTGTGTGTGTGTGTGTGTGTGTGTGTGTGTGTGTGTGTGTGTGTGTGTGTGTGTGTGTGTGTCAATTTCAAATCTTTGCCAGATCATTACTATAATGATGGAAGAGTTGTTAACCTGCACTTGTTTTCCCCCCACTACTTAATTGTTCAGCATTATATTTTTTTGGTCAATCAGTGGGTGATTGCATCTCTTAGGAGATCCAAGGAAAGGTTGTTCTGCACAATTCTTAGCCGCTGACAGTGCTTGGGGTATTGAACAGCAGAGCTGACCACTCAGACTGTTCGTATCTTTTGATCTCCCTTGCATCCTTAAATGGAT
>JADBJO010009433.1:27500-32500 GCA_016801955.1 Conus betulinus
GAATGTGGAAGGAGGGGGGTTACGGGGAGAACTGATTGGGGGGGGGTGGGTGGGTGGAGGGGGAGGTTATATCTTGAGCGCGTGCGCAGAATGCCTGTGTGTACGTCATTATTTAGCGAGATACGCAAAATTTTATTAGGGGGTGTTGTATAAACGATAACGTATTATCCTCACCATTATCATCATCGTCATCATCATCATCATCATCATCATCATCATTACCATCATCATTATCGTCATCACCACCAACTACCATGAGATCAGTATCATCATTATCATCATCATCATCACCATCATCATCATCATCATAATCATCGTCCGTCGTCAATTATCGTCATCATCAATCATCATCATAATCTCATTACCTGTTTACGAGTTCTTGTTCTAACTATGGTAGTACTAGTTGCGCAGCAGCAGCAGCAGCAGCAGCAGCAGCAGCAGCAGAACTAATAACAGTACAACAGTATCTCTTCCTTCCGTCATAGAGGCTTTGAAGACTTGTCTCCTGTAATTCGTTTAGGGCTAGAGTGGAATTAAGCGAGGCTAAGGTTGTATTCAGTTAGAGAGGGGAGCCCGAAGAGATTACAAGAGTACAACGTGAGGCTTACTACATGAGCCAACCTTACCACTTCCACGGGCGACTCGGGTCAGACATCTGCCAAGCTGTAGCCACGAGTCCCTCTTCTTCGATTCTCCTGTCTCTCTCATTGATTCATTTCTCCATCGGCTTCGGATACTGCGCAGTGTGGTCTCAAAACCGGACAGGTGTGGTGTTGCGCGTATATGAACTAGTCCGCACGCCGTGATGCTTCCTTGATGAAACTGAAACTGAAATCCACGGCGACTCGCTAGGAGGGTGTTTGTCCCGGAATGCATCATTTTAGGGACTGAATTTTGTCTTGCATGAAGCCAGAACCACAGCCCAAAAATTGTAACGAAAAGAAGAGTTAGAGACATCACCGAGAGGGTCCTCAGAGAGGACATTCTGTTGGGAGCTTCCATTGACCATGTCCACTCTCGCTTCTTTCCAGCCTGACCATCTCTTCACTCGTCCAAACCCAGTCTTTGGCCGGTCTTGTAGATTTTTCGGTCTTATTTAGAAGGTTTCTTTCGCTCTTTTTTTTTTTTTTTTTTTTTTTTTCCTTCTTCTAAAGGATCTGGGTACAGAAAGACTGTAAGATTTGACTTTCATCCTGTCATTTAGTTTCCTTTCTAGCAGCTTTCTTATTTCAGGATGTCTTTTTCCCTAGTGACATGCTGCAGCGCTTGTCGTTGCATGTTCTCTCTGCTGAAGTCGAATCTCCCACTCTAGGGGAAACCTTGCTCCTGAGTGGCAGGGTGAATGTTAGAGTCTCTAGAGTTGAATCCCTTCTGTCGGAAGCTGTGACTGAAAAAAAAAAAAGAAAAAATCCTTCTCTTCTCTTCTCTCTCTCTCTCTCTCCTCCTCTTCTCTCTCTCTCTCTCTCTCTCCTCTCTCTCTCTCTCTCTCTCTCTCTCTCCTCTCTCGCTATCTCTCTCTCTCTCTCTCGCTCTGGCATCTCAATCAGACTTTCCAATCCAGGGTATAAAAGAACTTCCGAAGTCTTTCCAAATGTCTGCTGAAGTCCGCGTGGCAATGGCTCAAGGGAAAGGGTGTTTCTGTGACTTGATCCCAGGTTTCGCTGTGTGGAGAACTTATCAGGCTGGGAAGCTTTGAAGTGGACGTGAACTGTCAAATCTCCGCGTGGGTGTTACTGTTCAACCGTGACTTTTTTTTTTTTCCCTATCCAGAGTTGACGGTATGTTGTAGGCTCTGACAGGGAGACACAACATATTACATATGTGAGATAAGGTGATATCATCTGCTCAACGAACATTTTCAGTCTTTAAAAAAAAAAAAAAAAAAAAAACTGCGAGTTTTTACTTCATCCGAGCTTCATCAGGGATGAAGGAAAGGTCAAAGATGATTCTGAGTACTGTTTCACCGATACAGGACAAGAAGTTAGTGTTGAAGTCGCTGGACACTGAGTTTAAGCCCATTGTTACACGCGCCGGCGTAAATCGCACACAAGCACGCACTCACACACATGCATGTGCGCGCGCACCCGACGCCGCGCACACGTACACAAAACACAAAACACACAGAACACACACACCACACCACACACAGGCACACACACAACCACACACACAATCACACACACACACACACAACACACACATACGCACGAACACCGCACGCAGCACGCATCGCACCGCACGCACAGAGAGGAGAGGCGGAGAGACGGAAGAGCGATCGAGAGAGAGGAGATGAGGCGAGAGGAGGGGAGGAGGATAGACATGGGATGAAAGATAGAGAGAGAGCGAGAAGGGGATAGTACGAGGAGAGAGAGCGAGAGAGATTCTCCTGGCCAATTCCGAGGAGGATGAGAGGCTGAGAGAGAGACAAGTGGGACAGGATTTGATAGAGGGGGGGACCCCCCGCCCCCCCCCGAAGGTGATCCGACCACCATTGACTACCAGGGAAGCCAGGGGAACCAGACCCTGACCCCCACACCCCACCATCCCCCACTAGCTAGACAGTCACTCCAAGTATGCGTTCAGTACAAGAGCTATATGAACATGTTTCTCCTAGCCCCCCATTCCTGAGCATGGCACCGATTTTGAGAGTGAACGCCCATCTTGAGCACAACCAGCCCCCCTCCCCCTCCCCTCCTGCCCCCCCCCCCCCTCTCGCTCTCTCTCCTTTTGAGACCCACCCTTTGTGACATGTGATTTGGACGGCTACCTGGGTGTCAGCTGCTCCTTGTGACACATCGGCCTGGTCTGACCATACGTTCATTTCGTTAGGTATCAGCCAGAGCTTCTAGAAGAGAAGATCCCGTTATATCTTTGGGAAATCTCTCCATCGTTTTTCGCCGAATGAATGTTTGCCCATTTAGAAGCGGTCCTGTTGTTTATTGGAAGGAGGGGAGTTGTGTGTTTGTGTGTGTGTGTGTGTGGTAGTGGTGCATGGTGTGGACCCCATGTTTGTTGTCCTCGCTGTGTGTGTGCGGGTGGCTTGCTTGACAGGTGCGTTGCGTGTGTGTTTGTATTTGTTGTGTGTTTGTTGTGTGGTGGTGGTGATGTGTTGTGTGCATATGGACTGATGCCCTCGTGTGCAGCTGATTGTGGGACACATCGGCAAAGACCATTAGGGGGGGTAAGGTAATTCTGTTCGTCGTAGGCGAAGCCAGAGGTGACAGATAGTATACGATAGCCAGATAGAGATATCTCTCCGCATGGTGTACGAACGAACGAGACAGAAAAAGACACATACTATGTATGATTTTGTTCCTTGTGAACAGCTGGCTTTGAACTTTTACTTCCTTCTCTCTTCTTTTCTTCTTCTTCTGTCTTCTCTTCTTCCTTCTGGTTCTGTTCTTCTTCTGTCTCTTCTCTCCTGCAGTGGGTCCGCCTCCTCCAGCTGGCTCCACTCCTTCTCCTCCTCCGCTCCTCCTCCTCCCTGTGTCCCTCCTGCCTCCTCTGGCTGCTCCTTGTGTGTGCTTTCCATCCTTCCGTTGTGTCTTCTTCTGAATATCCCTTCTCTCCTCCCCGACCTTCGCTATCCCTGAATCCGCCTTCAAGCGTCGGCCTCCTCCTCCTCCTAAACAGGACCGCTCCTTCCTTTCTCTTCTTCTTCTTTTTCTTTTTTTTCGCATTCTTTGCTTCGCTTCTCTTGCTTTCTTCTTCTTTCTTTTTCTTACTTCGCATATTTTTTGACTGTCCCCCTATTATGCATTCTTATTTCGCATTCTTTTCTCCTTCTTCGCAATTCTTCTTGACTATTCTTTACTCATTCTTCTTTTTTCTTCTTCTTCGTCATTCCTTCTTCTCGCATTCTCTCTTCTTCTTCGTATTCCCTCTTCTTCTTCTTCGCAATCTTCGTTCATTCTCTTCTCTTCGACATTTTTCTCTTCGTCGTTCGTCATTCATTCTTCTGCCTTTACGCATTCATCTCCGGCCTTCTCTCTTCGTCTTTTTTTTAGCTCTTTCTTCTTCTTCTCGCATTCTTTTCTTTTCTCTCTTTGCATTCGCATTTTCTCCCCTTTTCTCCTCTTCCTTCTTGCATTATTTTTTATCCCTTTTCGCTTCACCCGTCTTCTTCATTTTTTTTCGCCATTCTTCTTCTTCCTCGTATTCTTCTTCTTCGAAATCTTTCTTCTTTTCCCTCTTCTTCTTCCTCTGCCTCTTCTATCGTCTTCTTCTTCTTCTTCTTCTGGCGCATTCGTTTTCTTCGATTCCATTACGCATTCTTCGTTCTTATTCTATTCAGCATTATTTCTTCGTATTCTTTCTTCGTATTCTTCTTCTTCTTTGGATTCCTCCTCCGTCCTCCTCCTCCTCCTCCATCCTTCCTCCTCCTTCCTCCTCCTCCTCCTCCTCCTCCTCCTGTCCCCCCTCCTCTCCTCCCCTCCTCCCTCCTCTCCTCCTCCTCCCTCTTCTCCTTCTAAGCCTCTCCCTCCTCCTCCTCCGCCCTGCGTGAATACCCCCCACGTTCTATTGTCTTCTTTGTCTTCTTCTTCTTCCCTCCTTCGTCTTCGACTTGTCCCTAAACGCCTCCTCCTCTTCCTTCTCTTCCGCCTCCTTCCCACAATCTCCCACCCCCCCCCCACCCTCCACGCCCCCCCCCCTCCCCCTTTTCCTCCCCTTCCTCCCCTTTTTGCCCTTCCTGACTATTGCTTTCGTATATTTGCCGAGAATTTTCGCCTATTTCTCGTATCCTTCTTCCTTCGAATTTCCTAGTAGTTGTCTTCGGCCTCTTCTTCATCCTCCTCCTGGAGATCTTCGGTCCTTGTTTGTTTTTTTGTTTTCTCCATCTAATCAAAACCGGGCAAGAAGAAAAGAAATCCCGAAAACCGATAGCTGGGGTGGGGAGAACGGCGGAGGACAGAGGAGCTCTGAGGCTCTTCCTGGGCTTCGGCGGCTTCCGGCCCCCCGTCCCCTGGGAAAAGAAGGCGACCGGCGGGCGGGGAAGGGGT
>JADBJO010009433.1:60000-83608 GCA_016801955.1 Conus betulinus
GGGGTGCGAAAGGTGCGGGGGGGGGGGGGGATCGGAAGGCAAACGGAGAGGGGTAGGAGAGACATTGATGTTTGTATGGGGTCAGGAAGGAGATGGGGAGGGGAGGGGGGGGGGGGCAGACCTCTGACCCTCTGAATGTCCTACGGACGCCGCCCGGTGCATGAGCATGAGTCAAGCCACGGTGACGTCGTTGATCGTGATCTGTATGATCAGAAACAATAACATGGGACAGGGGTGACAATGAGCACATCGTGATATGGTGAAGAGGGAGGAGAAGGAGGAAGACGAGGATGGTGAGGAGGAGGAGGATGTCGATGATGAGGATGAGGATGGTGACGAGGAGGAGGAGGAGGAGGGTGACGATGAGGGTGATGGTGGTGAGGATGATGATGATGATGATGATGATGATGATGGTGATGATGATGATGATGATGATGGTGATGATGACGTCAATGATGATGATGATGATGATGATGATGATGATGACGACGACGACGACGATGACGATGACACTGATGAGGAGGAGAGGAGGAGGGAGCAGAATAGCAATCATAATAATGACGATGGCGATGACGGCAACGGTGAAGATGGGAAATGGTAGTGGGTGGTGGTGGCTCGTGGTGGTGGCTGTGATGGTGGTGATGATGGTGGTGGCGGTGGTCGTGGTGGTATAATGATAGTGGTCAGAAGACGACGACCTACGACGACCACAGACGACGGCGAAAACGACCGCGAAATTTGACATCCTCATCTCATTGTTGAGAACGACATCGACGAAACTGAGAACAACGACGGCGACTTTGAGTAATGACACACGACGCACCAATCCATCGCTGACAACGGTCAGGGTGCCCGGACGGTCTCAATAGTGGGTTTGGCGGAAAAATGGGTGTCGAGACGTGGAAGGTAGAGGGGGGGGGGAGGGAGGGAGGGAGGGAGGGAGAGACGAAGGGGGGTGGAAAAAAAGAAGGGGAGAGGTAGGAGGAGGAGGGTGGCTGGGGGTACAGTCCTTAATGAAGCAGGGAGGGAAGGAGATGGGGAGGGGGAGGGGAGGGCGAAAAAAGCGAAATGGGGATCGCCTTGAGACCAAGACAGCGTGAAGGGGTGGGGGGTGAAAGCGAGCGATCGGTGTAAGGAGGGGAAGCTTGATAGTTGCTGCGCTGGTCACAAAGGAAATTGCTGGACACACGTCGGTTTGCTGAATGACCAGTCCACTCCCCATAGTGAGGGAAAGGACAATGGTGGTGATGATGATGATGATGATGGGGGTAGGCGTGGTCGTTGGTACTGTGGTGGTGGTGATGATGAGGAGAGTGAAGAAGAAGCAAAAGAGACAATGACGATATGTGTTGTATAGCTTATAATTGGTGATGGTAGTGAGACGGAGGAAGAGAGGAGGAGAGTGATGATGATGATCATGATGATGATGATGATGATGATGATGATGATGATGATGATATTGGGAATGAGGGTTGTTGGTGATGATGATTGTGATGGGGAAAAATATACAATGGGTGCTGTATAAGATTATAAATGGTAATGAGGAGGAGGGAGATGGTTGATGATGGTGATGAGATCGATGACGATGACAACGACGACGACGACGACGATAATGATGATGAGTAGAGGAAGCAAGAGGAGGTTAAAACTCATCAAGATGACGATGATGATGATGACGACAATGGTGATGGTGGTGACAAGAGCGACGACGACACTGACGAAGGCGACGATTGTGATGGTGATGCGACGACGTTGACGGAAACGACCTTGACGATGACCCCCGCCTTTGACGATGCCCATGATGACCTCGATAACGACAACGACAACGACAGAGTGAAGAGACAGCTCAGCCCAGTACTGGCCATGAATGGATCAACAAAAGAGTTTGCTGGCATCGGAGGCGGAACGAAAGACTGTTTAGTCATAAGGCGCTTAGAGAATGGTGGACATTCTTCCGTTTTCTGGGGAGAAAGAAAGAAGAGAACTCGAATGTCCACACGCACGGTTTTCATAAGGTTCTCAACATTACATGTAAACTGAGAGAGGAGAAGAACAACTCCACTTCCTCCTTACTGCAAGCAGTGTTTCTCAGTGAACGTGTTTCGAGGTTCTGAACGTTATGAATGGAGAGAAAGGAGAAGACAACTCCGCTTCCTCTACGCTGCGAGCTCTGTTTATCAGTGAAGGTTTTTTTTTTGTTTTTTTTTTTTGTTTGTTTTTTTTTTTTTTTTTTTTTTACGAGGTTCTAGACATCATGGACGGAGAAAGGAGAAGACAACTCCACTTCCTGCACACTGCAAGCACTGTTTCTCAGTGAACGTGTTTTCGAGGTTCTGAACATTATGAAATGGAGAGAAAGGAGAAGGACAACTCCGCTTCCTCCACACTGCAAGCACTGTTTATCAGTGAACGTTTTCATTCATGAGGTGCTTTACCCGTTACAAATGGAGAGAAGTAGAAGACAACTCTACTGCCGCTATACTGCGAGCAGAGTTTTTCAATGGAGTTTTTCATAAGGTTCTAAAAAATTATAAATGGAAAGAGGAGAAAGACAACTCCACTGCCGCCACACTGCAAAAACAGTTTATCGAAAAAAAAAGGTTTCCTAAGCTTTTATACAGTAACGATAAGATTGGGATCAGGGTCAAGGTCGAGCTTAAGTCAGCACTCCGCAACCGGAGAGTCTTCCGTGTTTGGTGTGAAAAATCCACATCTGTAAGGTAATAAACAAGCTGACAGGGTCATAATTGACAGGATGAAGAGGAAGTTCAGTGGTGTCAGAGATCTCACCGAATAACTCAGTAACTGGACATGCAACGCGGGATCAATCGGGATTTTGGTCATAAGCGGATCACACATGAAAGGGCAATAACTGCTGTCGACGCGTGCTGTCTTATTCAAATATATCCCCAGAGTTGTCTCCCGCGTGTTTATGTATATAAAAACAATACCCATCATGATGTTGTATCTTTATGGCAGCGTGTTTGCTTCATAAGCCGATAATTGCTGTTTTCTCGCGCGAAAACGGCCATTGCCCTTCAAGAGTTTAGCTGTTATCGCGTGGATTAGACATCTGCTCGTTAAGATAGTAGCCATTTTCCCCAAGCATCAGAAGTGTTTCTCTCTTTTCCCAAGGTGAACTTTTATGGGTGGTTTTCCCTAAAGCACATCAACTATTTCACCTATTTTTCTGTGGGGGAAAAAAAAAGCAGTTCTTCTCCTTAAGAAAACAACGACAGCAAGAAAACAGTTAAGGCCCTCGGAAACACATATTTTTTTCCCTATTTTGCCGACCTCGTGTGCGTTTGTCATTGGTAATGAGCGATCGGAGCTGTTTTGCGTGTAGAAGAATGTTTCCTCGCGAAATTTTCTGTCGTCCTTTGTGTTTGACACTATGGCGGCGTTTATCCCAGTGGGAGATGAGTGTGAGATTCAAGCAGAAATCTGATCTTGACATAAACACACAACGTGTGAGTAGGAGAGAACTTACTGGCTCTCAAAGGGGACCGTGGTCTGCGAACGTATCAACAGAGATCAGTCCATGTATGAAGCTGCCACGAAAAAGCACAGGTTCTCAACTTTTTTTACATTCTCTCGGTTCCAGTATTCCCAGAATTCACTCCGGTTTCAGCGGTTTTGAAAAGGTGTCGACATTGCTCTGCGTAGAATGGGCTGATCAGCAGGCAAAAGGGCCACAACTCTCAGACAGTACGCGTCGATGGAAAGGGCATAGTGGCTGGCCTGTTTGTCTCTCTGTATGCTGGAGGTTTGGTAGGAAAGACAACTCTGGTTGCTCTTTGGCCATGTGTGGAATACCAGGGGATGGATCAATGAGGGCGGGTTGGCGGTATCGGAGACAGAATCAAAAAACGTCTCCATCCCTGGCCATGTATGAAATGCTCGTGTTGAGGTTGGATCAATAAGGAATTTGGCGCTGTCAGGGGCACACCATCATGGGGCGGCGGGGGGGGGGGGGGGGAGGGGGTGAAGAGGAGGCGGCGGGAGGGAGGGGAGAGGGAAGAGGAGGCAGGGGGGATAACAAAGTAACAACAAAGCAGCCACGGCTTTCCGGTGAAGGAGACTGAGGGAAGTGGAGTTGAAAAAGCACGATGAGGAACGACACCGAGACCTTGATGTTTTGGGACGTGGGTCAGACAGGGTGTGATTCATGGGGACGTCTGTGGCCCCCTCAATCAGCAAATCATGTCCGGTGTGGGAATTAGTAACGAACATTGTTGATGGTTACTACTATGAGAGCAGAAAACCATAAGAGTGGCGATGATAAAGATCACGCTGGTTATGATGATGTTGATGATGATGATGATGATGATGATGGTGACGACGACGACCATGATGATGATGATGATGATGATGATGATGACGACGACACAGTGATGACGATGATGATGATGATGATGATGATGATGATGATGATGATGATGATGATGATGATGATGATGATGATGATGATGACGAAGATGGTGATGATGATGACGATGGTGACGATGATGACGATGATGATGGTGACGATGATGGGTGATGATGACGATGATGATGATGACGGTAATGATGGTTATGATGATGATGATCATGAAAATTGATGATGATGATGATGATGATGATGATGATGATGATGATGATGATGATGATGATGATGACGATGATGATGATGATGATGATGATGATGATGATGATGATGATGATGGGGATGGGGATGGTGATGATGATGATGATGATGATGATGATGATGATGACGACGACGATGACAGGCGGACGGCCGACGTGAAGTCAGTGTGGATACTCTGAGCTCTTCGTGCTCTCCAGGGATGACGTGCTAGCAGCGCTCAAGGATCATCCTGATGCTGAGGTGACCTGATGTCTGTCTGTCTGTCTCTCTCTCTCTCTCTCTCTCTCTCTCTCTCTCTCTCTCTCTCTCTCTCTCTCTCTCTCTCTCTCTCTCTCTGTGTGCGTGTGTGTGTGTGTGTGTGTGTGTGTGTGTGTGTGTGTGTGTGTGTCTGTCTGTCTGTCTGTCTGTCTGTGTGTGTGTGTGTGTGTGTGTGTGTGTGTGTGTGTGTGTGAGGAATAGGGAGAGTATGGGAGTGACGGTTGGGTGGTTGGGGGTGTGTCTGTTTGTCAGTATATATGTATGTGTGTGTAGGTATGTATGTCTGATTATATGTACGTGTGCCCGTGCGTATGCATGCATGCCTTTTTGGATGTGTGTGTGTATGCGCGCGTGTATGTGTGTGTGTGCGCGCGCGTGTGTGTGTGCGTGTATGTGTCTGTGTGTGCGCGCGTATGTGCGCGAGCACGCAAGTGTGTGTGTGTGTGTGTGTGTGTGTGTGTAATGTTGGTAGTATCAGTTCGTACTTTGGGACTGTTTGTATGCTGACTAGAGTGTCGGCTCTCTTTCCTAGTCTATTACCGAATGTGTTTTTAGCGTTTTTGTTTGTTTGTTTGTATTTTATCGTTTTTCGGGGCTGGGTGAGAAATCATCAGCGTGAATCATTTGTTTTTCTCATTATCCTGATGAAATGATATTTCATATGCTCGTTCTGTTCCTCCCCTCAATGTTAGGCGGGCACTCGCGGTCTGCCCAGCGCACAGGGCTAATGCGTAGATCGGACATCTGCTGAGTGCTAGCCACGAGACCCTCTTCTTCCATTCTCTCTTCCTAGTTGTTAATTCATCTATCCATCGGCTGAAAATCATGCCTGCTGCGGTCTCAAAAACTTAGCGGATGTGGTGTAGCGTGTATGGACTAGTCCGCACGCAGTGACCCCTCCTTGATGAAACTGAAACTGAAGCTTAAACCTCCCCCGCCGTCTCACAGGGAGTGCGATGAGAGGGGGGGGGGGGGGGGGAAGGTGCCGAGAAGAAGTAGGTAGAAGAGATGATGAAGTCGACGACAACGACGACGATGACGATGATGATGGTGATTGTCATTATGATCATCATCGTCGTCGTCATAACGAAATACATAGACAATCGTGAAAGTGACCGTGTCGGCGATATCGGTGGCGGCAATACCAGTCGGGTAAGTGGGAAAAGAGGAATAAGAATAAAAGAAGGACGACAAAGACAAAAAAAAAGAAGAAGAAGAAGAAGGAAAAGAAGAAAAGAAGAAACAGTGTGGCGAACCCCCAGTCAGACTACCTGGAGATCTGCTGACGGACGCTTTGATTTTCAGTATTGTCTTTTTCTTTTTTTTTTTTCTTTAACCATTATTTTCAAAAAAAAAAAGAATCTCAAACTCCTACTAGTACACATTCTCATTTTTTTTTTCCTTTAAAAGAATATTTCGTTCACTTCACAACAGAAATAATTATTATATTATATCACAGTGTTGCTGTGTTTATATGCAAACATGAAGAGTGTGTGGTTGGTGTGCCTGCGTTTATTTTTTGTACTTTATTTTTGTACTCTCTCTCTCTCTCTCTCTCTCTCTCTCTCTCTCTATATATATATATATATATATATATATATATATATATATATATATATATATATATATATAACACAATTGAAAGAAACGACTCCAAACAAGTTGTTGTTTGTTTTTCCCCTCAATATTTCGGCTTCCTGGCCTTCCTTAAGCGCTTTATTGCACGTGTATGAGCACGTCATAATAAAACAAATTTGATGCGACAAGATTGATGGAGAAACAACTCCTGCACATTTTCACCTACTTTTAAGGATACGTCTGTTTGTTAAGTTGCTGGTCATGCTTAGGTAGATGCTAGTCATTTTCAGTCTGCCACCAGGCAAGGGCCGGATGTGAAAAAAAACAAACAAACAAACAAACAAACAAGCATGCATTTGCTTACCTGTTTGCGGGTCGGGCCGGGCTGTGGCTGTGAACGGAGGGGGGGGGGGGGGGGGGGGGGGGGGGGGGGGGGGGGGGTCGGTGTTATGTCACTGAGATGGCAGAGAAGATTGGACAGCAAAAAGAAAAACAGAAAAAGAAAGAAAAGAAAAAAGAAGAGCAAAAAAGAGAAAGCTCTCTCTCTCTCTCTCTCTCTCTCTCTCTCTCTCTCTCTCTCTCTCTCTCTCTCTCTCTCTCTCTCTGTAAATTTGTCGGGTGTGTGTGTGTGTCTGTGTCTGTGTGTGTGTGTTTGTGTGTTAGTGTGTGTGTGTGTGTGTGTGTGTGTGTGTGTGTGTGTGTGTGTGTGTGTGTGTGTGTGTAAGGGAGGGGGGGGAGGTGAATGGGGAGAGCAAGAGAGTGATGGCTGAGGTTCGAAGGTGTGCGAGTCTTTATTTTATTTTATTTTTTTTTCTATTCATCTTTTACGACAATTTGTCACTGTCCCCCGCCTTTGATCTTTGTCAACTTGTCTGCCCTTGAGGACTCGGGCAGCTTCGATTATCATTTTTTTTTTCATATTGTGCCTCCCATGATTGCTCTCCCTTTTTCCGGCCACGTTTGTGAAGGCTGTTATCGACCTTGTTTTTGAAAGGGGACGCAAACCAAAGGGAGTAGGAAGAGAAGACGGGTGCTGGTACTTCCTGGCTTCCTGTGTACCTCATTTGTACCGTTCCCCAGCGACAACTTTAATGACAAAGACCCACGTCCTCACATTCTTCAGATCAGTCGATACCCACATCATTTGACTCTCAGTTTCCTGGGTTTTTTTTGTTTGTTGTTTGTTGCTTTTTTTTATACGATTCCTTAACAAGAAATCGTAGATTTGTTTCTTCTCTCTAAAAAAGAGAATAATGATGGAAAATAGAATCGGTTTGAAACTACTACTGTTAGGGGGCGAAGGGGTGCAGATTGTAAATAGCAAACAAAAAAATACTTTTTTTTCCTCTCATGTAGGCTATTATGTTCTTAACGCTTCCTTAAAAAGAAATAGTAGATTTTAGAGGGGGAAAAAAAATGACAGAAAATAGAATCGGTTTGGAACTTTTGTCCGATGGGCGGAGGGGGGGGGGGGGGGGTATAGATGTAAATAGCTTATGAGAAAAAAAATAACTCTCTCTCTCTCTCTCTCTCTCTCTCTCTCTCTCTCTCTCTCTCTCTCTCTCTCTCTCTCTCTTTGTCGGTCTCTCGTGTAAAATATCCTTTCAGATTAGTCAATGGTAAGGGGCATAATGTATTTCTGTCTATTCTGCTGTATGTCCTGCTCAGCAATGTTTAAAGTCAAAGGGCTGCGCCAGTTCTGAACCGACGTTCATTTGTGTTCGGTCATTCCTTCCCTAACATTGCTGCAGTTTGTATGTGTCAGTCTCAGGGGATGAGCGAGACACAGGTGTCAGTCTCAGGGGATGAGCAAGACACGTGTGTCAGTCTCAGGGGGTGAGCAAGACACGTGTGTCGGTCTCAGGGGATGAGCGAGACACAGGTGTCAGTCTCAGGGGATGAGCGAGACACAGGTGTCAGTTTCAGGGGGATGAGCAAGACACAGGTGTCAGTCTCAGGGGATGAGCAAGACACGTGTGTCGGTCTCAGGGGATGAGCAAGACACGTGTGTCAGTCTCAGGGGATGAGCAAGACACGTGTGTCAGTTTCAGGGGATGAGCAAGACATGTGTGTCAGTCTCAGGGGATGAGCAAGACACGTGTGTCAGTCTCAGGGGATGAGCAAGACACGTGTGTCAGTCTCAGGGGATGAGCAAGACACAGGTGTCAGTCTCAGGGGATGAGCGAGACACAGGTGTCGGTCTCAGGGGATGAGCAAGACACGTGTGTCAGTCTCAGGGGATGAGCAAGACACAGGTGTCAGTCTCAGGGGATGAGCAAGACACGTGTGTCGGTCTCAGGGATGAGCAAATACGTGTACATAGCAACAACAACCCGAGAAATGAACGAACACGAATTCACTTTTTTTTTTCCAAGACTGACAGAGCCTTTTTTTTTTATTTTGAATCAGTCAAACAAACACAGGTACTAACAGTAACGCATGCAGGTTGCCTCGTTTTGACGGGTTGGAAAGGAAGGCTAAAACGAGGCAGAGAATATTAAACAGTAGGTAAGAAAACGTAGGGTAACTCTTCCACAGAAGAGTTACTTTTGCCTCATCCAGGGTGACCTATATATAACTAGTTTGTTTCGTCATGTAAAGTCTTTCGACTTGTGATTTTGTTTTTTCCCTTTTGTCCAGCGGAATAAAGTTGATTTTTCTTTTAGATGTGTATTTTGTTTTAGTATACTCGACTGGTACGAAAGGAAATGTTAGATGACACAGGGAATGTTAAACAGAAAATAACCGGCAAGTAGGGTAACCCTTGCTCACAAGAATTACTGTGACCTTCAGATTTCCTATCCGTACTAGCCTGTTTTTCTTCTGACGGCGGACAACAACAGAAATTCAGTCGAAAGATATGTCAAGCACAAAATAGGTTACGCAGAAATAAAATAGATGTTTCCGATTCGAGCTGCCACCGTTTGTTGTCTCGCCTGACTCGAGATTTTGTGCCAGCCATTTGTTATTTTATGGACTGACACGAGATTTTGTGCCCGCCATTTGTCGTTTCGGCTGACACCAGATTTTGTGCTCGCCATTTGTCGTCTCGGCTGATTTTGTGCCCCGCCTTTCCCTGTGGGTATGTTGAAATGGCGGGGGGTACAATCGACAGTCTACGTTATGTTGAAATGGCGGGGTACCAATCGACAGTCTATATTATGTTGAAATGGCGGGGTACCAATCGACAGTCTATGTTATGTTGAAATGGCGGGGTACCAATCGATAGTCTATGTTTGTTGAAATGGCGGGGTACCAATCGATAGTCTATGTTATGTTGAAATGGCAGGGTAACAATCGATAGTCTGTGTTATGTTAAAATAGCGGGGTACCAATCGACAGTCTATGTTATGTTGAAATGGCGGGGTACCAATCGACAGTCTACCCTTATGTTGAAATGGCGGGGTACCAATCGACAATCTGTTCTATGTTATATTGAAATGGCGGGGTACCAATCGTCAATCTGTTCTATGTTATGTTGAAATGGCGGGGTACCAATCGTCAATCTGTTCTATGTTATGTTGAAATGGCGGGGTACCAATCGTCAATCTGTTCTATGTTATGTTGAAATGGCGGGGTACCAATCGTCAATCTGTTCTATGTTATGTTGAAATGGCGGGGTACCAATCGTCAATCTGTTCTATGTTATGTTGAAATGGCGGGGTACCAATCGTCAATCTGTTCTATGTTATGTTGAAGTGGCGGGGTACCAATCGTCAATCTGTTCTATGTTATGTTGAAATGGCGGGGTACCAATCGTCAATCTGTTCTATGTTATGTTGAAATGGCGGGGTACCAATCGTCAATCTGTTCTATGTTATATGTTGAAGTGGCGGGGTACCAATCGTCAATCTGTTCTATGTTATGTTGAAGTGGCGGGGTACCAATCGACAGTCTGTGCCATGCCTCGTTACCGCTCAGCAGTTTTTTTTTCCCGTGCACGCAGGATGATACTCCTGCGGTCACAGGCAGGGATCAATCCCATCTACCCAACAAAGGGAGTGGAGTTTTGTGTGTATGGCCTTTTTTGTTTGTTTGTTTGTTTTTTTTTTTTTTTTTTTTTGTTTTGTTTTTTTGTTACGGATGGAATGGGTGGTGTCTGCAGGTGTCTGACTGTCTGACTCTCACACAGAAATTATGGATGCATGCACGACTTTTCCAATTCACATACACACACCCATTCACCCGAACATTGACAGCCAGGCAACAGAACAACACTTTCTTTTGTTTTATGCTGCCCGAGCCATCAAGACAAACATATATGATAAATGCAAGATAATCAATAGTCGGCACGCCAACCATAAGGCGTACACACAAAAAAATATATATCTATATATAACTGGCTATCTACTCGCAATGCTGATTACAACGACGACATAGACGATGACGACGACGAAACGATGAAGAGGACGAAGACGACGGGACGATAAAGATGATGAAGACGACGTCTACAGCGTCAAGTCTGACACAGGACTTAATAGAACTTCAGAGCTGTGGCTCAAAAAAAAAAAAAAAAAAAAAAAACACTACCACACTCACGGCGTCTCTGCCGGCGACAATGCGACAGTCTCACACAGGAGCTGTGGCTCACACACTAACACACAGAAGGCAGCGACGGCCTAGCCAACAGGTCGCTGGTTCAAAACTCGGGAGCGGCGCTCTGGCTCGGCAGCAGCGGCGTCTCCGGCCCAACTGGCTCAGCGGGTAGTCGGTCCCGGACGCAGTGGCGGGTAGAGTAGTTGTCGGCACTCAGGCCGGCCTCTCAACACCGACACAGGGCGGAGAACAAGGGGGTAGACACAGCTACGGCCCCGACCCTCAGACAATGGCAGCCAGTCCCCCCTTCAGTCCAGGGAACACTTCTACCTGGGGGAAACTGACTGCCACCAAAACAGATTGGAGTCCCTCTTCGGCTTCTGGGTAGTTGCTTTGCCGGAATCACTGCAGAGACTGCCTAACCGGTTCAGCTCACCCGGCTTTAACGGTGCGCAGGTGAGTAGCAGTCAGGTAAACTTTTCAGCCGCTTCCGGACGACTACCTTCCGGTTAGCCCGGTTGCACAAAAATTTGTGACTGGGACTGGAAACGGTCCGTCACATTTTTATCCCCGCGATTAAGGTAGCCATACTCCAACTTCGGGGAAGGTGCATGCTGTGTGTAACGTGTCATCCACACCAACGGCCAAACTGGCCTTCTCTTCCGAAAGTTGGTGATGGGATTTTACGTGTGTGCAAGATGTTATGCGTGCATTCACACACAGAACCTCTGTTTATAGTCTCATTCGGTGGACTGTACGGGAAATGGAGTCAGAACCAATGTTAACTCCGAGGGGAAAATCCCCCCTGTACATGAAACGGCCTGGCGGAGATTCGAACCTGCAACCCCAGAGTCCGTCGATCTACCATTGAGCTATCCCGGCCCATGCTCAGCAGTGATAGTCGACGACCTCAGCTCTAGCTAATTCTTTTACCGTCCACATTTCGGCTCTCCACGTACCCTGACTTATGTATCAATAGTTATAAATAAAATCGACAGAGATGAAAAAGAAAGTGTAAGCAATCTGTAGTTTCTTATTCACTTTTCCGTTTGAACTCCCCATCCTTTTCAATATAAACAAACATCGAACATTGCCTTGAAGGCTTTGGCGTCATAAACGAAAAATCGTTTAAAGCGAAGATCATGTTCACCAGACCCATATTGTCTGACCCCCTTTGCGCAGAAAATAAAAAACATCCTCTGATTGGTCGAGAGAGCTGTGGGCCTGTTTGGTTTTGAGCGCGAGCAGCACGGTGTCCCCGTCGAGAGAGCTGTGGGCGCCGGTTTGGTTAAACCTGGAAAAGCCCGCGAGGCAGCACACGGTTGTGAGCCCACGAAGTCAGTGGAAAAGCTGCTATGAAAAAAACTTCTCGCGTCAAAAAAAACAATACAGCCTGTTTGTTTTTTTCGTCTTAGAAACGGTCATTTTGTAGTACGTTTTTCAAGTTTTTTTAATCATCATCGCGTACCTGAATATACAAAAGCTTTTGAGAGCAATCAAACTCACACACAGAAAAAAAAATGTCACATCATTGCATGGACAGTACGCCTTTTAAAGGACTGCTTTGCGAGGGCACGGTAGGCTGACAGCTGTCATAATTAACCGTTTTCACTGTTCAGTACAGGATTTCTGGGGTAGTAAAGCCCTTTCTTATCTTTTGACTCGTTATCGAACGTCTCAACAGCTACAGAAGTAATGAAAATATATTTTTCACGGGAAGATCGTTTGTTCACGTTGAAGTTTCTACGCTTACCTTTTTCTTCCAGCAATGAATACTGTTTTCTACTATGTGTCACTAATGTCATATATTTTCTGGCCGATAATTGTTGTTCGCACGTTGAAGACGGTGATTTGAACTTTTGGTGCTAACAGGTTGCTGTAGATTGTTTCATAGCACGTGATCAGAAGAGAACAGTGATTTTCAACTTTTGGCACTAACAGCTTGCTGTAGATTGTTTCATACCACGTGATCAGAAGAGCTGGAAGGCTTGACGTCATGACCTCGTTACCGCCGGCACCGGCCAGCTAACAGCACGTGAATCACATCGCCACTCTCTGACTGGAGTCCTTTAATTGCTCTTTGTCGCTCTGTCCAGACGTATCGACGAGAGTTGTCGCCCTTTGTCTGGACAGACGGCGCAGAGGAAAGAAGCAGGAAGGAGTGTCGGAAAGGGGACATGTTTTTCTCTGTGGCTAACACGCGATGTGTTCTCGTGCGTTTGTACCGAGAAGGGCGGGCGGGGGGAGGGGGGGGGGTGAGGAGATTGGGAGTGTGTGTTGTGGGGGGGGGGGGAGGGGGGTAGGAGTTAGTCACGTCAAACAGAAAGTCGTTGGATGTCCACTGGAGTACAAATCAATGTAATTATCTGATACGACGAACGGTATGTCGTGTCAGCGATTTTCATCTTGTACAGCCCTGCCAATTCGGCGGGATCACGAACCCATAAACAGAAGAATCTCTTCAATCTCATTCATTAGACGATCACACAATCGTCATGCTGATTACTCTTCATCTTCATTCAGTAGACGACCCCTCAATCATCATGCTGGATTCTCCGCCTCGCTTTATGGGTCGTGCGTGTAGGAGAAAGCCATGAACAGAAGTTAATGATCCACGACAGTGACAGGATTTCATGCCAGCCCACTCTGTGTGGGTTTTTATCAGCAGACTACTACTTTTCGCTTTTCGCTTTGAAAGATTAGTGGATCCCAGCACACGTTAAACTAGAACCTGGTCCCACAAAAGTTTAAAGTGGTTAGCGTCGCGGACCCCGGCTGGGAGGTCGTGGGTTCGATTCCCATCAGAGTCATGTGGGATTTTTCTGCCCCGACCGGCTCCTACTCCGGGGTTGAGTTTGCTACGGGCTCAGTTCGGAAGGCTGGGGCCACACAGTCGAGTTTCATCCGCTTAATGGATGTGTCCTCTGAGAGTTTTGCTCAAATATCCGGCCCAACACTGCAAGTGTCTATATGTCTCAGGCCTGGTTGACGCCAGGATATAGTACGAAAGGAAGCGTGGAGTACAGCCCAGTCTTTCAGTCTCAGACCGGAATGGATCCGTAGCATCGTCTTCATCAGCCTCATTCTTATCGATCAGCATAAAAAAAGTCCAAAATTCCGTGGCCCCTTGATGCCCTGTGGCGGGCCAGACTGTGGCTGTGATTGTGGATGGAATGTCGGAATGAACGGCGTTGGCAGACTACCGCTGAGGTGGCACAGAAGATGGGGCACAGACAAAAAAAAAAATCTTCCAAGGGGTAGAGGGGAAATCTAGCTTACCTTCTCCAGTTGACTACAGGGTACTTGTCCTTGGGTGACGTGGCACTCTCGCCTTGCAGGAGGCCGGGGTGTGGGCTGCCACAAACCGTTTCGGGCAGCGCGGTCAGTATGTCCTGTTGGTCAGCGGCATGTAGGTTCGTCACACACCCACCACAGAGGACATCACAGATAGACAGGGGTGACTATCATCCCAGAAAAAAAGTTGAATGAAGGTGTCCGGCACCTCGCTGATGCCACCAGAACGACAACATGCAGACAGGGATAACAATCACCCCAGGAAACAGTGAAGCTGTCCAATGCCCTCGCTGATACCACCAGAACGACAACATGCAGACAGGGATAACAATCACCCCAGGAAAGGTCAGCGAAGTGTCCAACACAACCACCAGAACGACAACATGCAGACAGGGATAACAATCACCCCAGGAAAGGTCAGTGAAGGTGTCCAACACCTCGCTGATACCACCAGAACGACGAGACCGTGACAGGGCCGCGTCACGTGACGTGTCACGTGCATGCTAAGCATCCTATACTGTATGGATGCGTGTTCTCTTCCTTTTTGCCACACTGGGAAAAATGGTCGGTGGGGAGAGGGGTGAGGGCTGTAAACAAGAAATGCATATTCGACAAAGCGGTCTTGTGACTTTTGTTTCTTTTTCTTTTTTATAACCAACAGAGGAACGAATGACACATTTAGCAGCACCAAAAAACCGACTACGGTCTCTGCTGCACCCCTCGCTCTCTTTCTCTCTCTTAAGGCCGTCATAGTTCTGACTCTGTCATCTTTTCTCTTTCCTGTAATAATAATGATGATAATAATGATAATGAAGAAGAAGATGATGATGATGATGATGATGATGATGATGATAACAATAATTATAATAATAAAACGTTTATGATAATGATGATAATAATAATGAAACGTTTATCTTGAACATGATAATAACGATAATAATAGTAAATATGATGAGGATGATGAGGAGGATGTAGCGTTTATCTTACCTGAAAAGAACAATTCAAAGTGTTTGCACTCGGCATTCGCACACAAGCGCTTTTGCAGTTGAAAAAGAAGTGTCGGGCGGGCGCTCACACAAACTCAAGGGAAATATTGCACGCATAGAAGGGGGTACAATCAGATAGGAAAATGAAAGACACTTAAAAGAAAATAAAAAGAGTTCTGGGTGGCTGGGCTTTGACCAAACGGAAGAGGAAGTGCGGCCAATGTGACATGTCTGTGGGTAACCAATCAGATAAAGTAACTTTTTTCTGGTGCATAGGAACTAAAAAAAAAAAAAAAAAAAAAAAAAATGGCTGAACCAGATTTAAACAGGTTTCCTTTGTGGCTTTTCGCTCTGGAAGTTAACGTTCATCTTGCTTGTTTCGAAAACTCAGTGGATTTCAAACGGAAACTGGCTGCATTTCGAACCGGATTGTTTTAAAACTCCGTCTGTCTAGTGTTGTTGTTTTTTTTTTGTTTGTTTGTTTGTTTGTTTGTTTTTTTCATCTTGGATTTATGAATCCGAAAATTATGTCGGGGTCGTGATTCGTCCAGTTTTGTAAACGATCTTGTGATTGGCTCACAAGGCCTGCCCTTCTTCTTCGCATCTTTCGCATTCTTCTTCTTCTTCTTCTTCTTCGCATTCTTCTTCTTTCTTATTCTCTCTTCGCTTCTTCTTCTTCTTCGCATTCATTCTTGTTCTTCGCAATTCTTCTTCTTCTCTTCTTCTTCTTCTTCTTCGCTTCTTGTTCTTCTTCTTCTTCTTCTTCTTGTTCTTCTTGTTCTTCTTCTTCTTCTCTTCTTCTTTTCTTCTTCTTCTTCTTTTCTTCTTCTTCGCATTCTTCTTCTTCTTCGCATTCTTCTTCTTCTTTTTCTTCTTTTTTTCTTCTTCTTCTTCTTCTTCTTCTTTCTTCTTCTTCTTCTTCTTCTTCTTCTCTTCGCATTCTTTCTTCGCATTCTTTTTCTTCTTCTCCTTCTCCTTCTCCTTCTTCTTGTTCTTCTCAGTTCAAATTTGAGGACAGTCCGTCGCCACGCCGCCAGCGAGGTACATTACCGGGGCGTTTCAAAAAGGCGCCGTGACCTTGTAATTGGGGCGGATGGAGGGGGGGGGGAGGAGGAGGAGGTGGGTGGATGCAGCTGGAGCAGAAGACGGAAGGAAAGCTGAGGGAAGAAGATGGCTCGGTTGGCGGGAGGGGGGAAAGGGGGAAAGGGGGGGGGGGAGAGGGGTGAAAATCAGGGAAAGTTGAGAACTTGTTAGACGTGGTTCCAGACATCGAGCCGGGTGCCAGACGATCTTCCAGACTCTCTGTTGTCCTGCCTTAATGATTCTCCCGTGAGTGCCCTGCAGCACTGGTCATGAGAGTTGTCGGCCCTGCTAGCAGGGGACTGTGAGGGGGACGGGGACGGGGATGAGGAGTGTGTGGTGGGGGGGGGGGGGGGGGGAGGGGGGAAGGGGGGCAGGTTGATGGGAGAAGGCGTTGCGTGTTGGGTTATGGGACTTCATTGTCTCTCCTTATTCCTCTCTGCTCTTTGTCGCCTGTTTCGTATTTCGTCGTCTGGACGAGGAGCATTTAGGTAGATGAGGCGACGACCACTGATGTTGTCACTGACTTGCTGACTGTGCTGAATCCATAGAATAGGGGGGGGGGGGGGGGGGGGGGGTTCTCTATCTCTATCTTCTTCTTTCTTCTTCGACTTCGTATTCGTTCTTCCGTTTCTCTTCGACTTCGTCTTCGTCTTCGTCTTCTTCGACTTATTATTCTTCGTCTTCTTCTTATTCTTTTTCTTCTTCTTCTTCTTCTTCTTCTTCTTCTTCGCATTCTTCTTCTTCGATTCTTCTTCTTCGGATATTCTTCTTTCTGCTTATTCGCATTCTTCGAATTCTTCGCATCTTATTCTTTCCCTCCTTGCTTCTTCTTCTCTTCTCTTCTTCTCTTCTTCTTTTCTTCTTCCTCTTCTTCTTCTTCTTATTCTTCTTTCTTCTTCTTCTTCTTCTTCTTCGAATTATTATTTCTTCGAATTCTTCTTCTTGGCATTTTTCTTCCTCGCATTCTTCTTCGCATTTATTTTCTTCTTCGCATTCTTCTTCTTCGCATTTCTTATTTATTCTTCTTCTTCTTTCTTCTTCTTATTCGCAATTCTTTCATTTTCTTCTTCTTCTTCGCATTATTCTTCTTCTTCGCATTCTTCTTCTTCGCATTCTTCTTCTTTGCAATTCTTCTTCTTCTTCGCTTTTATTCTTCTTCTTCTTCTTCTTCTTCTTCTTCTTCTTCTTCTTCTTCTTCTTCGCATTCTTCTTCTTCGCATTCTTCGCATTCATTCTTCTTCGCATTTTCTTCTTCGCATTCTTCGCATTCTTCTTCTTCGCAATTATTCTTCTTCGTATTCTTCTTCGATTCTTCTTCTTCTTCTTTTCGTATTCTTCTTCGTATTCTTCGTCATATTCTTCGTATTCTTCGTCTTTTCGTCTTCTTCATCATCTTCTTCGTATTCTTCTTCGTCGTCGTCTTCTTCTTCTTATTCTTCTTCCTATTCTTCTGGCGGGGGGGGGGGGGGGGGGGGGGGGGGGGTTGCCGCTGGGGTGAGCGCTGGAGAGGGGTGAGGGCTGTTGATGCTGCTGTAAAATACTTGTGGGTGGTGTTAGGTTAAGAGTGAGGTTGACATTGGGGAGATGGAAGGGAGTTTTGAGTGTGTGTGGGGAGGAGTGGGGTGATGCGCGGGGGATGCGCGCGTGCGGGCATATGTGTGTGTGTGTGTGTGTGTGTGTGTGTGTGTGTGTGTGTGTGTGTGTGTGTGCGCGCGCGCGCTTCCTATGGTGGTTTTTTTTTTTTTTCGTGCGTTTGCGCGCACGCCTGTGCTGTCAGCGTTCCTGTCTCTCTGGAGCCTGTTCCCAGAGGAACAGCATGGGTCAGAAGGGATGGAAGGATCTGTGTGTGTGTGTGTGTGTGTGTGTGGTGTGTGTGTGTGTGTGTGTAGTGTGTGTGTCTGTGTCTGTGTGTCTGTGTCTGTGTGTCTGTGTCTGTGCGGCTGGGGAAAAAGGGGGGGGGGGGGGGGGGGAGGGACAGGGGGGATTTGGGCCAGAAGAACCGTTGTCTCACTGTCCCGTTGCCATTGAAGACGATCATCACTTTGGCCCCTCCTCTGAAGAATCCTCACCCATCTCTGACAGCAACAAGACCCCCTTTGGCATTGCAGACTCCCTACCACCACCACCCCCGCCGCCACACCCTCTCCCTTCACCCTCCACGAGAAGCTCCAAGACCTCACTCTAGGCATCATGACTCGGCTTGTGACCTGCAGCAATGGGGATAGCAGTTGTCGCCCTTTTCTCCCTGACAGGATCACAAGGGAGGGGGGGGGGGCGACCGGCTCCTCCCCAGAGTTGAGTTTGCTGCGACTCAGTTGGGAAGATGGGGGACCCACACAGTCGAGTTTCATCCCACTAATGGATGCGTTTCTGAGAGTGTTGCTCTCTCGGGCATGGTTGACGCCGGGATATATTATGAAAGGAAGCGTAGAGTACAGCCCTGTCATGTAGTCTCAGACCGAAATGGAAATCCGTAGCATCATCTTAATCATCCTCATTCTCATCGATCAGCATAAAAAAAAAAAGTCTCAAATTCTGTGTGCCCTTCATGCCCTGCTCTCATGGTGACCTCAATTTCGATGTCCTCTCCACGTCTGTGGCCTTGGTTTGGTTCCGTCGGGGTCACCGGTATCGGGCGAGTCCATGGGGGGCTGTCGTTGGACGGACGTGGTGGCGCCCTCCGGAGGGAGAGCTCACTCACGCCGGCTCCGCGACTAAGCAATTATTGTCGTCAGTAGGGGGCTTAGTAGGTGGTGTCCTGCGTATGTTAGATCAGAACAGGCGCCAATGAACACCACCGAAGTGACTCGGCAGCAGTTGCAGTGTCTACATTGACTGCTCCCTGTGGATTGCGGTGCCGGGGCTGCGGCGGGGCCGACCGGGGCTGTGGCTGTGGACGGGGGGTGTCGGAAATGAGCGGCGTGGGTTTGCACTGCCTCTGAGGTGACGCAGAGGTTGGGACAGCAAAAAAAAACATATCACCTATCACCTCCCCCAAACCCCACCCCACCCCACTCCACCCCAATCCCCCATGCCGAAACGTTTGATACAGACCGAAGCAGTTGAGGAACTTGTTAGTGTATTCGAACTGGTAGTGTTTTACTGATCAGGAAACTTCAGGTAGGTAATAAGGGAAGGAAGGAGGGGGGAGGAGATAGACGGGGGGGGGGGGGGGGGGGGGGGAGGGGGGGGGGAGAAAGAAAGAAGAGAGAGAGGGACATGGATTATGTGGGGGTGAAGCAGGATTCGGGGTAGAATTTCAGTGATTTCAGACACGTGTGTGTGTGTGTTGTGTGTGTGTGTGTGTGTTGTGTGTGTGTCTGTCTGTTGTGTCTGTTTGTCTGTCTCTGTGTGTGTGTGGTGTATGGTGGTAAGTGCGTGCGCGCGTGTGTGCGTATGTGTGTGTGCGTGCGTGCGTGTGTGGTGTGTGTGTGTGTGTGTGTGTGGTGTGTGTGTGTGTGTGTGGGTGTGTGTGTGTGTTTGTGTATGTGTGTGTTCATTTTTTCTTTCTTCATGTGTGTATCAGTGGGGCATAAGTTTCTGTGTGTGTGTGTGTGTGTGTGTGTGTGTGTGTGTGTGTGTGTGTGTGTGTGTGTGTGTGTGTGTGCTATTCCCTTTTGGTGTAAGAAGTGTGGTGTGTGTGTGTGTGTGTATGTGTGTGTGTGTGTGTGTGTTGTGTGTGTGTGTGTGTGTGTGTGTGTGTGTGTTTTGTGGTGTGTGTGTTCGAAAGTGTGTGTGTGTGTGTGTACGTGCGTGCGTGCGTGCGTGTGCGTGTGTGTGGGTGTGTGTGGGTGTGTGTGTGTGGTGTGTGTGTGTGTGTGTGTGTGTGTGTGTGTGTGTGGTGTGTGTTGTGTGTGTGTGTGTGTCTGGCTGGCTGAATGTTTGTGCGTGAGTGCGTGCGTGCTGAGATCTACGTGTTTTGCAGCTGGAATTCTACTCCCAGGATTAAAACGCGCGCTCGCGCGTTTTGTGTGTATATGTGTGTGTGTGGTGTGTGTGTGTGTGTGGTGTGTGTGTGTGTGTGGTGTGTGTGTGTGCGTAGTGCTGTGCGTGCGTGCGTGCGTGTGTGTGTGTGTGTGCGTGCGTGCGTGCGTGCGTGCGTGCGTGAGTGCCGGTTAGCTTCGCGGTTGCTACAGAAATCTTTCTCCCAGGACAAAAGCAGTGATGGAAAAGGGAAAAAAGGCGTCGGAGATGGAAAGTAAATAACAAGTTTAGTTCGCTCAGCGTTAAGGGGAAGGGGGTGGGGGGGTGAGGGGGGAAACAAAAGGGAAAAAAAAAAAAAAGAGGAAAGGGCAGCTAACTTTCAGTTCCCCAGAGCCCTGGTGACATTCTCCTACAGCCGCATAGACAGACAGACACACACACACACAGACATTGCAGGCAGACAGAACGGACAGACATTGAAGGCAGCGACGGACAGACATTGCAGGCAGACAGACAGACATTGAAGGCAGGACAGACAGATGGACAGACATTGCAGGCAACAGACAGACATTGCAGGCAGACAGACAGGCAGACGACATTGCAGGCAGGCAGACAGGCAGACATTGCAGGCAGACAGACAGACACAGAGGCAGACAGATAGACATTGCAGGCAGGCAGACAGACAGAGACATACAGGACAGACATTGCAGGCAGGCAGACAGACAGACAGACAGACATTGCAGGCAGACAAGCTTGGGCCCGGAGCAGTGTACCAGGATTTCCAGATTGTCTCCGCTCCTTCCAGCACTCTCAACGACCAGGTCATGACAGGGAACACCGCCGCGGCCTGCCTGTCTGTGTCGGTTGTCTGTCTGCCTGCCCTGCATGCCTGCGCTCTCTCCTCTCTCTCTCTCTCTCTCTCTCTGTCTCTCTCTCTCTCTGTCTCTGTCTCTCTCTCTCTTTGTCTCTCTTTCTTGTCCTCTCTGATGTGTGTGAGTGTCTCTCTCTCATGTCTCTCTCTCTCTCTGTCTGTCTCTCTCTCTCGGTCTCTCCCTCTGTCTGGCTGTCTGTCTGGTCTGTCTGTCTGTCTTCTCTCTCTCTCTCTCTCTCTCTCTTCTCTCTATCGGTGTTCTTTGTTAGTGGCAAAAAGACCAGCCTGTGATTTGAACACTTCATTGTTATGACCACAGTTAAGCGTATATTTTGATTTTTTTCACCAAATACACATTTAATACAAATTTTCTTTATCTTCACAAGCATACCACAGAACATAGCCAATGTAAACAAAAGGCACGAGGACACTAATCACTGAGGGAAAACTAATGATGCAATCAACAATCATCAAAACACACACGCGTAAGTTTTTAAGAAAAAAAAGGGGGAATGGGGGAAGAGGAATGCATAATCGTGACATGAGAAAAAAAAATAATGGCTTCATTCGTAATGAACAAAAATACGCCTCCAAAGAAGAAGTATAACGAAGTGGCCACGAAAGCTTAGATAATAACAACATAATAAACGTCAACAATTTAGAGTCAAAACTTGGCGCACTGTATCTAAATAATGATAATATACTAATGAATACTTATATAGCGCCGGTCAGGCTAGAGACCAAGCTCTAAGCGCTTTACAATCCACCACTCGTTTACACAACGGGCTGCCTACCTGGGTAGTGCGACTAAAGAGCTGCCAGCTGGCGCTTCATTCAGTCGTTTCCCGTGTCATCATATCATTTCAATATTGTTCACTCAATTTCCTTACTTCCTTCATTCTTTCCATTCTCACGCAGGGTGCATGCTATGTGTAATGTGTCATCCATACCAACGGCCAAACTGGCCTACTCTTCCGAAAGTTGGTGATGGGATTTTACGTGTGTACAAGATGTTATGCGTGCGTTCACACGGAAACCTCGGTTTATAGTCTCATTCGAAGGACTGTATGGGAAATGGAGTCAGAAGCAATTTTAACTCGAGGGGAAAATCCCCCTGTACCGAAACTGGCCCGGCGGAGATTCGAAACCCGCAACCCCAGGATCACGAGTCTACTGTCTCTCCAGAAACATAGATGTATACTGTCCCCATTCTGTGACTAGCATTTAGCATCCTCCGTCATGGAAATTGGCTCTGAATCGTTCGGTCTCACGTCTCACAGGTAGATTCTGCGAACATTTTCATGGTTGTATTCGAAGCTTGGCAAAAGTTAAAGCTTTCATACAAATGAAGAAAAAATAACTGAACGTACAAGGTGTGGGAAGGGGGGGGGGGGGGGTATGGGAGCAAAGGGTTGACAATTCTTCTCTTTTGCAAATCAACTACCCAGCCCTCATTGTGCCATATTTCCACCATTGTCAGGATCGGCCATCTTCTTCCGTAAAAGACAGGCAAGGATTAATCTCATCTACCAACAAAGGGAGTGGAGTTTGTGTGTGGTGACACCCTTTTTTTTATCCAGCCATTAAGGCACCTTACCCCAGCTTTCGGGGAAGGTGCATGCTGTGTGTCACGTGTCATCCACACCAACGGCCAAACTGGCCCTCTCTTCCGAAAGGGTGGTGGGATTTTACATGTGTGTGCAAGGACGATATGCGTGCATTTCACACACGAACCTCAGTATATAGTCTCATTTGAAGGACTGTGGGGAAATACAGTCAGGATTAATGTTAAATGCGAGGGAAAATCCTCCCGTACCGAAACGGCCGGCGGAGATTCGAGCTCGCAACCCCAAGATCACCAAGATTACGAGTTGGTGCGCTACCACTGAGCTATTTCGGCTCCAATCGACCATCAATGTTCCGCCTTTTTTTTTTCTGGCAAGTCAGCAGCAGTTTTGTCCCCCCACTCCTTCGGCCCCCCCCCACCCCCCCCCCCCCCCCCCCCCCCCCCCCCCCCACCCCCCCCCCCCCCCCCCCCCCCCCCCCCCCCCCCCCCCCCCTTTACTATCTGCCTGAAGCGTTTCACGTTAACACACTTGCCCTTTGCTCGCCCGCTGTTTCTCTCACACTCGTCGGTCTTCCTTCGACTGCTGACGCTGAAAAAAAAAAAAAAAACGCAAGACCATCTTTGAAAAAGCTGTCCCTGTCACTGAAAAAAAAAACACAGACCAGCTTTGAAAGAGCTGTCCCTGTCCACTGAAAAAAACACAAGACCAGCTTTGAAAGAGCTGTTCCTGTCCACTGAAAAACTGAAAAAAAACACAGACAAGCTTTGAAAGAGCTGTTCCCTGTGCCACTGAAAAAAAACAAAGACCAGCTTTGAAAGAGCTGTTTTCCTGTCCAATGAAAAAAACACAGACCAGATTGAAGAGATGTTCGGTTCACTGAAAC
>JADBJO010009434.1:0-5000 GCA_016801955.1 Conus betulinus
CGGACGAAAACATAGTCTGGCTGCTGCTGATGATTGTGCCGTTTACTGTCGAATGGCGAAAGTCCAAGGGCCGCTCAGGCTGAAAGCCAGCCGCACACACACGCCCCGCAGCGTGGCGACTGATAATACTACTCCGTCAAATTCGTTTGTTGCTTCGCGGCGTGTGCCGTGTGTGTGACTGTTGGAAATGGGTGTGTACACGACATGGGGTTGGTGAGAAATGGCCATGGGTGTTTGCACACGTGTGTATGGTGGTGGTGTGGTTGTGTGGCGTGTGTGTGTGTGTGTGTGTGTGTGTGTGTGTGTGTGCGTGTGGGTGTTGTGTGTGGTGTGTGTGTTATGTATGTATGTATAGATAATATATAATATATATAATATTATATATATATATATATTATATATATATATATATATGGTGTTGTGTGTGTGTGTGTGTGTTGGGTGGTGCGTGTGTGTGGTGTGTGTGTGTGTGTTTGTGTGTGGTGTGTGTGTGTGTGTGTAGGGGGAAGGGGGATGAGGGGGTAGTATTTGTCCCCTGGCTGTCTTCTTGGGAAGAGGCGGTGTTTGCACATGAGGTGGCAGGGGAGAGGGGCGCAGGTGTTGATTTCCTGTTCTCCACTGACAGCAAAGGCCACCAACTGGCAGAGGGAAAAACAGAGATTCCCCAGTGTTGAAACCAACTACAGGCTCCCCAGACAATTGGTATTGTGTACACCTGGCATACTTCCCTTCTTGGTGGTCCAAGGTCTGTATACACACACATTATTAGCCATACTTGCCTCCGAAAAGGGCTTCTTAGCTTTGTAGCCCATCGTTTCTATAAAAGAACGCGTTAAATTGACGTCCTGCCTAGAAGACTTTCTCGGTGGTCCATCGTCTCTGTACACCACACATTAACTTTGTGCTGACAACATCTGTGCGCACCAAAGCAATTTGAGCTGTGTATGCGTAAAAGTCTTCACTTATATAGTAACAATGTTGGTAATGATAATGATAATGATGATCGCGATGCCGCCGCTGCTGCTGCGGCTGGTTGCCGCTACTGATGATAATGATAATGATAAGAGCAATAACAAAAACAGCAACAACTGCAACAACAACAAATGATAATAATAAAAATAAAAATAGCGATAATAATATGATAAAAATAATAATAAATATGATAATGATAACAATGCTACTGCTACTGATTATTAATATAATGATAACAACAATAACAATAACGATAATATAATAATACGATAAAATAATAATAATAATAATAATAATAATGATGATGATGATGATGATTATGATGGGACGTTTACGGCAGTTAATTGAAAACAAGCTCAAGCGCTTACCCCCAAAGACAAACACTTCACAAGAAAATAGACAAAACTAAAGCAAAAAAAAAAAAACATGTAAAGGAAAACACCACATGATATAGAAAAATGTATTTATCAGTCATGACATAATCAATTCACACCCAAACACCATACACACAACACAGAGGAGAGAGAGATGGATGAGACGAGGAGAGAGAGAGAGAGTTGCTATAAGGAGATTAAGGGAGATTTTTATCTTCCAGGATCTGAAAAGAGTAGTTTTCAGAATATTCAAAAGATGACAGAGAATCAGAACTGCAAACCTGAGAGAAGAAGTTTGTTCCATCAGGGCAGAACTGGAACCTGGAAAGAAAATGAACGCTGGCCAGTGCAGTGGTCCCGGTGCAAAAAGCAAGGGATGCGGAAGAAGAACCGAGTGTCATCCGAGGGACAAAACTCTCGTGATAGAATGTGCAGATGGAGCAGATCAGCAACATAAGGAGGGACAAACCATTCAGGGATTTGAAACACAGTAGAGGGAATTTACAATCCATTCTTTTTTCGATGAGGAGCCAGTGAAAGAGAAAGGAGTGAGCGAGAAATGACGTGAGTGGGTTCACATGCATCTAAAGATAAGTTGGACGATACTTGTTTTGTACTTTTTCCAAACTCGGAGAGGAAAATCCCATGAACAGCAAGGGGGGAAAACAAGGCAGGCTAACAAATTCTTCCATCATATAGTAATGACTTGGCAAAGATTTAAAATTGAAAGGGAAAAAAAATTGAAGATGAAGTAAATGAAAAAAAAATGTAGATTATAAATATGAAAAACCCTTCACTAGCTGCATGAGTAAACATGAAAACCCTTCACTAGCTGCATGAGGAGGAAACTATTGCAATCCCTCTCGAAGGCAGATCTATATGTGTATCGCCTGCTCCGAGGCCTTTTCGTCCGCTGGGATCGGACTCATCAGGGAGACACGACTGATTGGTGTCTGTGCTCTTGGCGTCAGATAGAGACACACCACAGTCCATGTGGTGTTCCGACCGCCAAGGGTTCGAAAAAGAATCCAACAGCACCCCCAAAGCAGCCAGCGAAAGGTAGTAGAATTAAACAAAACGAAAGTGTGGAGAGGAAAAAAAGTTGTTGAAAACTAAAAACATTACGCAAACAGTATAAAAGTAAGGGACAATCTTTGAGCCTATGCTTGAGGATCCATTTAAGGATGCAAGGGAGATCAAAAGATATGGAACAGTCTGAGTGGAAATGGGAAAAATGTATATAATAATATGAAAACCCTTCACTAGCTGCATGAGGAAACCTATTGCAATCCCTCTTGAAGGCAGATCTATGTGTATCGCCTGCGTGTGTGTGTTTTGTGTTATATATCTATCATATATATATATATATATCTATTATATATATATATATAATATATATATCTATATATATATATATCTATATATATGTATGTATGTATGTATGTATGTATCTGGCCTATATTGCAACAAAAGTCTAAAAGTCTGAAAGTAGGCAGTGCCCAGTTTCTGATTAGACAGGGCTTGGAACAAAGTCAGTCTTGTGGACACAAGACTACATGGTGCGCATAAAGTTAATGTCATATTATCCTCGCTCATCTGAAGTTTTGTTTGTTGTTTGTTATCGATTGCTTTCAGATCTGAGATGGGATGATTATGTGCGATGGATAATGGGAGGAACTTGAAAAAACATCAAACTCTAGGCATGTAAAGTTGATTGTCATCGGGGGAAAACGACAGCGGGGAAAGTTATGGTAGGCAACAATGAGATGATGAGAGCCAGATTAAAACAGGCCCGGTGGTGATATCCTGGACGAAAGTAATTCATAACACTAAACTGAGGGGCAAAAAAACAACGCACGACGCTGTGCACAATGAGAGTGATTTACTACATTTTCTCCATTTCCGCCATATTCATGGAGGGGGGGGGGAGGGGGGGGGGGTAAATACGACTGCGTAGTTATTTGATAAAAGCTGGTGGTGAAAGAAGGGGATGGGCGGGGGGGGGGGGGGGCTCTGTGTGGTTTCCTGGACTAAAGGAAACAATATTTAACTAATCTTGGAATTTAAAAAGAAAAGCGAACAAGCAAACAAGACACAAACCTGCACAATGACAGATAATAACAGCGCTCTCTTTCTTATCATCACAGTGAATGGTACTTAGCACCTTCAGCTTGCAGCAATGATGGTCATATATTATCCCCCTTGCAATGTAACTGATTGCCCACATGTTTTAGTAGCGCGCCCCCCCACCCTACCACCCTACCCACTTCCCTTTCAACCTCTCATTAGCAAAGGGAGTCCACAAGGGCATGGGTGGCGTGCACTGGCCGATGGGAAGACAGCAAGGAGGAAAACTGCCGAAATTTGAGGCCTCGGAATGAGCGCATACACGGTACAGACGGCCCACAGGCATTACTTCTACTCGCAGGCTTGGCGTGACCTGGCTTTCAGAGCCCTAACGGCCAGGACCCTGTGATATGCTTGCAAATCACTCGCCAGTTTAGTATACTCATTTACTACAATCATCCTGTTATAATAGAATTTAATCAAGTTTGTGTGGGCGTGCGTGCGTGCGTGCGTGCATGCCTATGTGCGTGTTTGTGGTGTGTGTGTCTGTGTGTGTGTGTGTGTGTGTGTGTGTGTGTGTGTGTGTGTGTGTGTGTGTGTGTGTGTGTGTGATGTGGTGTGTGTGTGCGAGCGCGCGCGCGCGCGCGCGTGTGTGTGTGTGTTGTTTGCGTGTGTGTATGTGCGTGCGTGTGTGTGTGTGTGTGTGTGTGTGTGGTGTGTGTGTGTGTGTGCACGCGCGCGCGCGTGCGCGCACGCGCGAGCGCATGCATGTGCAAGTGTGCGTTTGCGAGCGTGCGTGGGTGCGTGCGTGCATGCGTGCGTGCGTGCGTGCGTGCGTGTGTGTGTGTATGTGTGTGTGTGTGGTGTGTGTGTGTGTGTGTGTGTGTGTGGTGTGGGTGGGTGGGTGGGGGTGGGTGGTGTGTATGTTGGCGTGCACTCGTGCCTAGGGTTTCCATTGTTACAAAGGGTAAAAGGCAAAAACAGTGGACACTAATGCCTGTTTGATGGGTGTGACACAGACGCAGTTGTCTTGTACGGAGATAATGGGACAGAATTGTCTGTCGTGTTTCCTGTTTGGATGTCAGACAGGGACATGTTTTTGGACACACGACATTCAGCTGCTGGTTGTTTTGATGTCTATGGACACATGGGAGGATGCATTTTTTTCATCATGCTTACTGTTTTGATGTCCGAAGAGAATGTAGATGGATTTGTCAGCATGAATGCTAGACTTGTGATTTGTTTTTAGTCAAACATTCGAGAGAGAGAGAGAGAGAGAGAGAGAGAGAGAGAGAGAGAGAGAGAGAGAGAGAGAGACAGACAGACAGACAGACAGACAAACAGACAGAGACAGAGAGATGCAGAGAGGAATGTGTGTGTGCGTGCGTGCGTGCATGCGTGCATGCGTGCGTGTGTGTGTGCGCGTGCGCGCGCGTGTGTGTGTGTGTGTGTGTGTGTGTGTGTGTGTGTTTGACTCATTGTTCTTGAATGCGCGAGTGCTTTCATGGTTGTGTTTCTGTCCTTTTCTCCTTAAATTCTTGTACTGATTTTGCATCTATCTGACACGATCTGAACACAAGATAACAT
>JADBJO010009434.1:30000-35000 GCA_016801955.1 Conus betulinus
TCAATTACTTTTAAAGAAAGGCTTTGAAATGCCAAACCCTTGACACCTTGTAATGTTGCCTCTTTTAATCTAGTTAAATTTTGAGAGCGCAAGAGAAGGAATAGCATGTTAAACGCAAGACATGCAAAGTACAACAACTTATAAAGATTGCGGTGTACAGTTTTCAAGGGAGCAATGGAACGATGGAGTATGTGGTGGTGTGGTCGCGGGGAGGGGGGGGAAGGGGGGGGGGGGGGGGGGGGGCAGAGGAGGCCGGAGAGAAAAGCTGAAGAGATGGCGTTCATTACGCAACAATTTACATTTCCAAAGGCTGGAGTCGCCGCCTTTCTCTATTCTGGCACCACAGAACATCTGAACCTATTCCTGGGAACATAATTCATCCACAATTCATCGCATCTGGCCTTTTCATCCTGAGACAGTCATTCATGGAAAACACGACTGATTGCATTTTGGGGCCCACTTCTTTCCGAGTCATTAAATGAGTTAGGAGGAATTGCCTGTAATCCTCGCTCGTTGCTGACAAAGAGGCACCGATTGGGAGGAGGGAAAGGCGTATATATTGCACGAGCAATGATGAATTTGGAATGTGATTAGCAAGAGAGTCAAGCGTTGAGCCGGGCTTGCAGTAATGCCAAAAGCTACTTTAGTGACGACAGACGATATGATGATGTCTGTTTCAGAATGGTATTATGACAGTTCATCTCCCAGTTCTCTCTTGGTAAACCTATAATCGCTGTTTTATGGTGTGTTTAAGATCAATTCAGATAAGCTAAAAAAAAAAACAACCTAAAAAAAAAAAAAAACCACATGTGTTACAAACAACAAAAGGAACAACACACACACACACACACACACACACACACACACACACACACACGCGCGCGCGCGCGCGCTGCGCGCATTGCGCGCACGCACATGTGTTACAAACACACACTCACAACACACACAACACACACACACACACACACACACACACACAACACACACACACACACACACACACACACACACACACATACACACAAGCACACACACACACACACACACACACACACACACACACACACACACACACACACACACACACACACACACACACACACACACACGCACGCACACGCACACACTAAGGGGATTGCATTCTACGAAAACAGGGATGATTGTGGTTAATAAGTATGCTAAACTGCAGAATAATATGCGTGCATTTTACATAATACTGGCTATTAGAGTTAGGTCACGCCAGCTTACACAAGCAGAAGTAATGCCTGTGGGCAGTTGTACAGTGTGTGTGTGTGTTCGTTCCGAGGTCTCAAGTTTCCGCAATGTTTCCGCTTGCCGTCTTCTCATGGGACAGCGCATGCCACCGTGATGGTGTGACTCCCTTTGCTAACGAGAGGGTGTGTATGGGGAGTTGAGAGGTGGGCAGGGTGGTGCGGATCAACAAAAAAATTCACGCAACAATTATTTTTCTTTTTTTTTTCTGTCCAATCTTCTGTGGGCACCTCAGTGGCAGTGCACCCATGCCGCTCCTCATTCCGACATCCTGTCCACAGCTACACCCCGGTCGGTCCCGCTGCAGCCCCCGGCACCGGCAATCCACAGGGAGCAGTCAATGTCAAGTCGTCAAGAGGCAACCCACCGGCGGAGACACTGCACTGCTGCTGAGTCACTTCGGTGGTGTTCAGTGGCACCTGTTCTGATCTAACATACGCAGGACACCACCTACTAAGCCCCCTACTGACGACAATAATTGCTTAGTCGCGGAGCCGGCGTGAGTGAGCTCTCCCTCCGGAGGGCGCCACCACATCCGTCCAACGACAGCCCCCATGGACTCGCCGATACCGGTGACCCCGACGGAACCAAACCAAGGCCACAGGACGTGGAGAGGACATCGAAAATGAGGTCACCATGAAAGCAGGGCATGAAAGGCCACAGAATTTGTGACATTTTTTTTTGCTGATCGATGAAAACGAGCATGATGAAGATGATGTTATGGATGTCCCTTCCGGACTGAGACTGCATGACGGGACTGTATTCTACGTTTCCTTTCATATATATATATATATATATATATATATATATATATATATATATATATATATATATATATATATATATATATGAATATATCCCCACCGTCAACCAGGCCCGAGAGATACAGATACCTGCAGTGTTGGTCAGAAAATTTGAGCAACACTCTCAGAGACGCATCCATTAAGTGGATGAAACTCGACTGTATGGTCCCAGTCTTCCCAACTGAACCCGTAGCAAACTCAGTTCTGGGTTGGAGACGGTCGTGGCAGAAAAATCGCACATGGCTCTGATGTGAATCGATCCCTCGACCTCCCAGCGGGAGTTCGCGACGCGAACCACTTCGCCACGGCGGCTGATTCGTGGAACAATCGTGTTATCATAATGGAAACACACACACACACACACACACACACACACACACACACACACACACACACACAAACGCGCACACATGCCTGCGCGCGCGCGCGCGCGTGCACACACACACACACACACACACACACACACACACACACACACACACACACACACACACACACATGCACCCACGCACACACATGGGCCCATACCCACACATCATACACACACGTGTACATCCACTACACACACAAAAAAAATGGTAGGCAGGCATTCAAGGTCTGACCAGCGCGTTGGGCTAATGCGTAGGTCAGACATCCGCTGAGTCGTAGCCACGAGACCCTCTTCTTCAATTGTCTCATCTTCGTTGTTAATTCATTTATCCATCAGCTTCAAATCATGCGTAGTGTGGTCTCCGAGGGTGCTGGGGAGGACCCAGAGAAGCACTGTCTTCACCTGCCTTTAGAGCAGTCCTGTACCACCCTTGGAGGCCTGGGCTGTGTTGACGATGGGCACAGGCACGCGCAGGACGCTCCATTAAGATATCAAGGGACATAACTGCTCCAGAACAGAGGTAAATCAGACTACAGGATGCAACTCATAACAGCCTTAAAGTAGCGTCCCCATGGGTGTACCAGCCCGTATTTCATGACTGCAGAGCCACCGGCGAAAAACACCACCCTCCAGCTGTCGAGCACACCCCACAGACCCAACCACCCCTGTCCACGGACAGATGAAGACAGTGCCACTCCAGACACAGCCTAGCTTTCGCCATACGGTCTTATGTGCCCTCAAAAGAGAATCCAACTTGAAAACTTGGAACTTCTCTGTGTTGATTCTGTTCGTCTATCTTCTTTCTGACGACGCTACTGAAACTCTCGTTTTTGCTTTCCTTCCCTTCAGACGGATTGCAGTAACACACTCCTTGCTGTCCACAGAATCTTCTCCTCCGAGTTCAGAAAGTACAAAACAGTGTCGTTCAATTTATCTTTAGATGCATTAACGTCACTTCCCTTCCTCCTCTCTTTACACTGGCTCCCTATCGAAGAGAACGAATGGACTGTAAACTCCCTCTACTGTGTTTCAAATCCCCGAATGGGTTGGCCCTGTCTATGTTCCCTGATCTTCCGCATCTCTACACACCGTTTTGACAGTTACGCTTCCCATCTGATATTCATTTCCCCCCCCCCCCCCCACCACCACCACACACACACACACACCAAGCTCCGTGCTGATGGAGCAAATCCTTCTCCATCTGTGCGGTTCTGGTGTTCTCTGTTCATCCTTTGAATATTTAAAAACTACTCTTTTCAAGTCCTGGATGGTGTCCCTTACTCTCTCTCTGTAGCAACTCTCTCTCTCTCTCTCTCTGTTCCTCTCTCTTTCTCTCTCTCTCTGTCTTCTGTCTCTCTGTCCTCTCTGTCTCTCTCTCTCTCTCTCTCTCGCTCTCTCTCTCCTCTCTCTTCTCTCTCTGTCTCTCTTATCTATCTCTCTCTGTCTCGTGTCTCTGTCTCTGTCTCTGTCTGTGTCTGTCTGTCTGGCTCTCTCCTCTGTCTCTGCTCTCCTCTCTCTCTCTACCTCTCGCATCTCTCTGGAACAGCTCTCTGCCGACTACTCCTCGCGGATCACGTCGTCTCTTCCGCTCTCTCTTAACCACTGTCCCCTCCTTCTGTCGGAATCCTCTGTCTCTGCTCCTCTCTCTCTCAGTCTCGTGGCTATGTCTGTCTCTCTCTCTCTGTCTGTCCTGTCTCTCTTCTCTCCTCTGTTTCTCTCCTCCTCCTCTCCTCTCTCTCCCTCTCCTCTCTCTGTCTCTCTCTCCTTCTCTGTCTCTCCTCCCTCCCCTCCCTCTCGTCTCTCAATCTCTCTCCTCTCCTTCTCTTCATTCTCTCTCTCCCTCTCTCTCTCGTATCTATCTCTCTGGTCTCCGTGTCTCTGTCCTTGTCTGTCTGTCTCTCTCTCCAATCTCTGTCATCTCTTTCCCATCTCTCCCTCTTCTGCTGTCCTCTCTCTCTCCTCATAGTCCTCTTCTCCCTCCACTCCCGACTATCTCGGTCCCCTCACTCTCCGTCTCTTCTCTCCTTCTCTCACTCTCGGTCTCTCTCTCCTCCTCTTCCGACTCTCCTCCCCCTCGTCCCGTATCCATCCTCCCCCCTACACCCTCCCTCTCCTCTCGTAAATCTCTACTCCGGGGCCAGCCTCTCCCTCTCTCCTCTCTGACATCAGCTCGGTCTCATATCCTGCTTGCTCTCCACCGTCTCTTGTGCTGCCCTTCTCTTCATCCTCACCTCCTGATTATCGCCTCTCCCTCCTCCTCTCTATCGTCTGCGTCATGTCTCTCTACTCCTTTCCTCCCATCTCTCCCCCTCCTCTCTCTTTCTTCTCTGTGGACGTGATGGGGATGTGAAATTCACCATGGCTGTATGATGCATGCTGGTGTCCTGGTGCTGTGCTGTTTGGTTTGTGTGTGTTTGGTGTGTGTGTGTGTGTGTTGTGTGTGTGTGTGTGTGTGTGTTTGTGTATGTTTTGTGTGTGGTGTGTGTGTGTGTGTGTGTGTGTGTGTGTGTGTTGTGTGTTGGTGTGTGTGTATTGTCGTGGTTGTTGTTCATTGT
>JADBJO010009434.1:42500-52500 GCA_016801955.1 Conus betulinus
CAAACCTCCTGGTTGATCCGGTAAAATGGTGTGGACTCCTTTGGCACTTTGACATTTTCTCCTTGTCATTACCAGTCTTCGCTAGAGCTTCTTCGCGTGATGCAGATGTCTTCGTCGACCAATCATGTCCCTCTTCTGACCCCTCTGTACTGCGCAGAATCCTAACGACCATCGTTCATTTCTGAAGTGGTCAAAACAGCACAGCCCCTCTCCCTCTCTCTCTCTCTCTCTCTCTCTCTCTCTCTCTCTCTCTCTCTGAAGACAAATGAAACAAACTGCAGCGTTACCGGAACACGACGAAAAAGCCCCATGCAGATGGACTGCAAGCCCTGTCATTTTTTCACAACCAAAGAAAAGACCCTTCCCCTGCAACCACCACTCTGGTTCGCCTCGCAGAACTTGTCCTAACCATCAACACCTTCATCTTCCTTGGCGACACCTTCAAGCAAATCAGTGGTGTCGCCATGGGCACCAAAATGGGCCCCAGCTACGCATGCCTTTTCATGGGATACTTTGAACACAACATACTGCAACAATACCATTGTTCTATCCCTGAATTCTATAAACGCTACATCGATGACGGACTTGGTGTTACCTCCATGCCCATCAGTGATCTCCATGTCTTCATCACAGCAGTCCAGAACTTTCATCCAACTATCAAGTTCACCTGCGAAATATCTGAAAAGTGCATCACTTTCCTTGACGTGGGTCTCTCCATCACTGATAGTGGACTCTCTCCACTTCCATCCACTACAAACCTACAGACTCACACTCTTATCTCGACTACAGATCGTCACATAATCCCAGTACCAAAACCAGCATACCCTACTCTCAGTTCTTGAGACTCCGCAGACTCTGCTCTGAGAACTCTGTCTTTGATGTAAAAGCCCTAGAAATGAAACAGTTCTTCCTCGAACGCCACTATCCCGAAGACATCATTGATCGTGCTCTCCAGAAAGTCCAGCTCATCACCCGCCCCACAAGCTCTGGAACCCGAACCCCAGGAATCAACCAGAGACAGACCTGTTGTCAGCCTGCTCTACCACCCTTCTGTCCACCAGGTGCGCAAAATTCTCCAAACCAACTGGAACATCCTTCAGTCTTGTGCTCACTCGGCTAAAATTTTTTTCCCCAGCCCCCTCTAGTTGCCTACAAACGGGACACGAATATCCGTGACATGCTTGTGCGTTCAAGTCTCCAGCCTCACAGACGTAAATCTTCTGTAGGCACAAACCCGTGCAATCTACCCAACTGCAAAACCTGCCCCTTCATCTGTACTGCCATTGAAATGAAAGGACCTAGTTCACGCATGACTGTCTCCAAATTCTTCAACTGCCAAACCACTAACCTGATCTACATCATCCACTGCACCGTTTGCTCTAAACTTTACATTGGTGAGAACCGACGCTCTTTGACTGCCAGATTCAAGAACACCTCGCTGACATTAAATGCAACAGGGACAAACCAGTAGCCAAGCACTTCAACCACCCCAGCCATTCCGCACACAATGCAAGAGTGAAGGGCTTGTGGCTCATGAAAACTAGTGACTCTAGAGACAGGACGGATATGGAGTCTCACCTGATTCAAAAACCTGGGCACCAGAAATCCAGCTGGTATCAATGAAAAAGCGTAGCAATTCTCTTTATTTATTTTTTTTTTTTTTTTCGAGCCAATTCAGGTGGACAGTGACCTGTTATTCCCTTTCCCCTTTAATACTTACCTGTGCATGGTTGGTTTGCATCAGTGGCCTCTTCGTGACCTTAGAGCCTAGCGCCTACTGGATTGATCGTTTGAGTGCCTATATCTTTTGCCAGGAGTTTCTGAGTAGGGTTAGCTCCCCAGGCTCATGTCTCTTTCTTTTTTTATTTTATTAATATCTTTTTTTTAATCCCTATCCATCCTACCTACCTTAGCCCCCTTCCCCCTTCTTTCCCCGCCCCCCCTCCCCTCCCCTTCTCTTTCTTCCCTTCTTCCTTTTTTCCTTTTCCCCTCCCCCCTTCTCCCCCCCTCCCCCTTCTACCCCCCCCCCCCCCTACCCCCCTTCCCTCTCGCTCCCTTCCCTCCTCTGTCCTGGTTCCTTTTCAGTCGTCTCCAGTAGGGCTCCTTCTTCCTGTGCGTTCCTTCTCTTTATATTCTTCCTTACTTCCTGTCTCTCCCCTTTTGTCTGGTCGCCCCCTTAGTAGGACCCTTCTACGGGACCTCTCGAGGCTTCTCTTCCTCCTTCTCCCCTTAGCAATTTTTCTCAGGCTTCTCTCTTTTAGGGCCCTCATAGGGCCCTCTCTTTACGTCTCTTCGTTCTTCCCCCCCCTCCCCCCCCCCCCCCCCCCCCCCCCCCCCCCCCCCCCCCCTTTTTTTTTTTTTTTTTTTTTTTTTTTTGGTCATTGGGAGTGTTGTTAGCGCCTCTCATCATGACCTCATATCTATCTTTTGCGTTAATGCTCTTATTTTTGCCTTTTTTCTGTTGCGCCACCATAGCACCACCTACCTCCCTATTCTATACCCAAATGTTTTAATGTATGCCTTGTTTGTACATTTACTCATTTACTCTCCATTTTACCCCCCCCCCCCCCCTTTTTTTTTTTTTTAAGGTATGTGTGTGTTTGTTTGTGTGTGTGTGTGTGTGTGCGTGTGTTGTGTGTGTGTGTGTGTGTGTGTGTGTGTGTGTGTGTTGTGTGTGTGTGTGTGTGTGTGTGTGTGTGTGTGTGTGTGTGTGTGTGTGTGTGTGTGTGTGTGTGTGTGTGTGTGTGTGTGTGTGTGTGTGTGTGTTGTGCCCGCGCGCAAGAGCTTTTCGTGTGTGTGTGTGTGTGTGCGCGCGCGCGTGCGCGCGCGCGCGCGCGCGTGTGTGTGTGTGTGTGTGTGTGGGGGGGGGGGGGGGGGGCCCTGGTGGTCCTAGCTGCGTCTGGCTTTTTTTTTTTTTTTTTTTCGGGGTTCTCCCGTTTTCCCTCTCACCCCTTGGTGCTTGGGTAGGGCAACCTACCCTAGGGTCAGACTTGGGTCGGGTGCTTTAGGCGCGGCTGACCTCTCTCTCCCCCCCCCCCCCCCCCCCCCCCCCCCCCCCCCCCCCCCTTGTCGTTTACAATGCTTTTTTGGTGCATATTTTATTTCATTTATTGTGTTTTCTCTTGTTCATTTCATTCATATGCAACACACCCACTACACACAATCACACCCTCCCCCTCCTCTCACTCTCCTTCCCCTCCCTGTCTCTCTCTCTCTCTCACTCTTCCTCTCTTCCTCTACTTCCATCTCTCCTCTCTCTCTCTCTCTCTCTCTCTCTCTCTCTCTCTCTCTCTCTCTCTCTCTCTCCCCTCTCCCCCCCCCCCCCCCCCCTCGCTTAACTCTACCCTCTTTCCTCGTGCCATATTCCTCGTACTCAACTCACCCCTCTCCCACTGTCCTCTCTCAACTTCATTCACCACTTTGGCTTCACAAGGGGAGTATTGCGCTTGTCAATGTCTGCACTGTTTTCATTGTTTTGTCGCTGAGGAAGGCATATTGCCGAAAAATTTCTGGTCTTGTTTTGTGTCGCGCATTAAAACTGCTTTACTTCACACTTTGTTTGTGTGCTCTTCCGCTTTCTCGTCGTCGTGTCTGTCTGTCTGTCTGTCTGTGCTTGTCTATCGATCATTCTGCCATTCTTCATCTTCATCTTCATTCATTAGATGGCTGCAATCATCCTGCTAATTACTCTGTAGTTTTACGGGTTGTGTGTATGTGGAGAGCCAAGAACAGGAAAGCAGCACAAAGAAGACAGTGAGGATCAAAGATAAGCTGTCTACTCCATGCATGTTTTATCAGCTGGCCTTTACGCTTCTCTTCTCTTTTTCGTTGTGAAGGACTACCTGATCCCGGCATGCCTTGAAACAGAACTACCCCCCCCCCCCCCCCCCCGCCCCCAAATAAATGAACAAAACAAACAATAAATAAATAAATGAATATTTACGAGTCTGCGTCTGTCTATGTTAGCCTGTCTGCCTCTCTGTTTCTGTCCCTGTCTATGTCTCTCTCGTGAGTGAAATGAGTGAGTGAGTGAGTGAGTGAGTGAGTGAGCGAGTCAATGAGTGACTGAACTCGTGAAACCATATGCACAAAAGATCTGAAGCGCAAATCCAGCAAGCAGAGGGGCAGCATGGCAGGTAGGACGTTGAGGGATGGGGGATTAAAGGAAGCGGAGGGAGAGGGGGAGGGGAGAGGGCCTGTGCCACGCTCCAAGCGGTGTAAGTAATGAAGGCAGGGAATTGGTCAAACCAAAAGAAATCAAGTCCATCCACTGCTGGACGTCAATGGATCACATCGGTAACCACTGGTCAAGCCAGTCTGAGCCAGGTAAAAGCTGACCACGGCTTTGTTCGGCGAAAGCGGGGGATTTGTGGGATTCGTGGAGAGGATTGGTAGGACTGAGAGGTATTGATGACCGGAGGGACAACTCGTGCAGAGGGACTGTACAGATGAGAGCACAGCTATTGTGTTTCGAATGCACTCATGGTTGGCGTGGTCGTGTGCATAAGGTGTTACTTACTATCTGTCCTGTGTGGAGGCAGTCTGTTAATGTCGAATGGTAAGGTGATGTGTTGATATCTGCGCAGTGAAGAGATAATATGTAGCAGTTATGTATTGATATCTGTAGAGTGTAGAGGAGATCTCTGAGTGTCTATACAGTGTAGAACTGATGTGTTATGTAGTAGATACAGCGTACACGTATTGTATACTGTGTAGTAGTGTGATGTGCAGTGTAGAGGCGCAGCGTTCGTGTTTCTACAGTGCGGAGGTGATGCGTGACTGTCCCCCCAGTATGGCGGTCATGTATTAATATCTGTTCAATGTGAAGGTGGTGTATTTATGTCTGTCCAGCGATTGGCTTGCTAATTCAGTGAGGAAGTAAGAGGAATGCTTGTCTGGTGTGCATGTGATGTGCCGACAGTGATGCGTTCTGTCCACAGAGGAAGTGATATATTAGTATCTGCTTTGCGTGGAGGTGATGGGTTGATCTAGTTCGGGGCTGTGTGTATGTGTGTGCGTGCGTGCGTGCGCGCGCGCGTGCGCGCGTGTGTGTGTGTGTGTGTGTGTGTGTGTGTGTGTGTATGTGTGTGTGTGTGTGTGTGTGTGTGTGTGTGTGTGTGGGTGGGTGGGTGCGTGCATGCATGCTTGCACGCACGTGTGTGTGTGTGTGTGTGTGTGTGTGTGTGTGTGTGTGTGTGTGTGTGTGCGTCTGTGTCGGTGTCGGTTTTTGATGTATGCCTTGTGTCTAGTGTACAGACAATATATTTATATCTGTCTAGTCGCAGGTGACGAATTAACATCTGTTCACGGCACATCTGTCTCATCTTTGTTATGTGTATGTGTGTGTGCGCACGAGTGTGCACATGCACTTATATGCTGTATTTAATGGTCTTGTTCTTGTTCCTAAGTCATCTTCTGAGCATTCACGGACGCAGTCACAACACACACACACACACACACACACACACACACACACACACACACATACACACACACAAACACACAAACACACACACTCACACACGCACACACACACACACACACACACACACAACACAACCACACACACACACACACACAGGTAGGTAGGCACATAAGGTCTGACCAGCGCGTTGGGCTAATGCGTAGGTCAGACATCTGCTGAGTCGTAGCCACGAGACCCTCTTCTTCAATTGTCTCATCTTTGTTGTTAATTCATTTATCCATCAGCTTCAAATCATGCGTTGTGTGGTCTCAAAATTTAGCGGATGTGGTGTACCGTATACGGACTAGTCCGCACGCAGCAGGTGGCAAGAGAGCATATGACAATGTAACAGACAGAACGACCCTGCGCCCACGGCAATTCTCTCTACGCTGTCTTCCAATCTGTCCTTTAATGGTAATGTATTTGGAGCTATTGAAACGTGTGTGTGTGTGTGTGTGTGTGTGTGTGTGTGTGCGTGCGTGCGTGCGTGCGTGCGTGCGTGCGTGCGTGCGTGCGTGCGTGAGTGTGTGTGTGTGCGTGCGTGCGTGCGTGCGTGTGTGTGTGCGTGCGTGCGTGCGTGCGTGCGTGCGTGTGTGTGTGTGTGTGTGTGAGTGAGTGCTTGCGTGCGTGCGTGCGTGCGTGCGTGTGTGCGTATGTGTGCGTGTGTGTGCGTGTGCGTGCGTGTGTGTGTGTGTGTGTGTGTGTGTGTGTGTGTGTTGTATATGTGTGTGGTGTGGTGTGTGTGTGTGTGTGTGTGTGTGTGTGTGTGTGTGTGTGTGTGTGTGTTTTGATTCCTTGGAAAATATTGATTACTTAATTGATTGACAAGCTGTATATTTGCTTCCCCTTCCTCCATCCATGACTTTCCACAAAGTGGCGTTTCTTTGACGTGCCCTTTTACATGAGCCTTGAAGGATGGCCATGCAGCTTATGCCTGGATTCCTTTCCCACGTCCTTTGTAGTGAAGACAGTCAATCTTCTTGCTGCGTTTTGTATCGTGTCAAACGTCAGAAGCTGACTCCATGACTGCTGTGAAGCCTAAACAATAGTCAACCAGACTGAGGCTGAGACGGCTCTATGTATGATTTGGAGCTGCTACTGTTTGATGGTGGACAGACCCCTTTTTGTACTCCCAGTGAATATAGAACAGGGAGTACTTTACAATGGGAACGAAGAAAAAATGCTCTGTGTGTGTGTGTGTGTGTGTGCGTGCGTGCGTGCGTGCGTGCGTGCGTGCGTGCGTGCGTGCGTGCGTGCGTGCGTGCGTGCGTGTGTGTGTGTGTGTGTGTGTGTGTGTGTGTCCGTCCGTCCGTGGTCAAAATGTGTTCCACTCGCTCCAGACAAACTACTACGCGCCGATCTTCTGAAAATCTGTAGGTATGTTCATTATGGGTCAAGGATGATTCCCGATGTTTTATTTTACCGTTATTTCCGTTCCTAACGGCTATAACGGCCCATGACGGTTTTTCTTCGTTATGGAATATCTTAGAAAGTACTTGGCCAATCTCTCTGAAAATTTGTAGGCATGTCCATTATGCACCACGGATTATGCCCGATGTGTTATGGTACCGTATAGACGTTGCTAACGGCTATAACGGCCCATAACGATTTTTCTTTTTTATGGAATATCTCAGAAAGTACTTGGCCGATCTTTCTGAAAATTTGTCGGTGTGTTCATTATGGGACATAGATGATGGCCCATGTTTACCAGAATAGCTGTTACTAACGGCTCTAACGGGCCAAAACGGTTTTACCTCTTTATGGAATATCTCGCGCGTATTCGAGATAAACTGGGAGTACGTTTATATGCTTGGCATCTTGTTTTCTCTAATGATATCCGGGGTGTTTTGTTGACTGATCCGACATCAACTGACGCCAACGGTGGACTTGCTCCATTTTGATTGAGGTCTCCAAGTTCTTTATTTGTATATAGGTAGGGAAGAAACAAAGAAACAGCAAAACAAACCAATAGTGAGTGAAAAGAAAAAGAAAAGTAAAAGAAAAAGGAAACTTAGATTGATCCAGCAATCATTTCATCAGTTCAGACAACCAGTTCACCCCAGAAATAGTAACGCAACGACAGCGTTTTATGTCCTCATTGTACCCACGACCTTAACGCCGAAGAACAGCAATGGTATTGGCACAGAGAGAGAGAGAGAGAGAGAGAGAGAGAGAGAGAGAGAGAGAGAGAGAGAGAGAGAGAGAGAGAGAGAGAGAGAGAGAGAGAGAGCGTGTCATAATTATCACTGAATCAAAGATGGTCAGGCTCCTCAAAACACTCATCCGCTTGAGAATAGCTCCCCCAATAAGTCTGTGGAATTCGTCTCTCTCTCTCTCTCTCTCTCTCTCTCTCTCTCTCTCTCTCTCTCTCTCTCTCTCTCTCTCTCTCTCTCGCTTGCACATTGTTTCTCACTACTTTCTCTTTATCCGTCCATTTTCCTGACCGATATTCTCTCTCTCCTCTCTCTCTCTCTCTCTCTCCTCTCTCTCCTCCCTCTCTCTCTCTCTCTCTCTCTCTCCCTCCTCCCCCCCTCTCTCTCTCTCTCTCTCTCTCTCTCTCTCCACAGTCAATACATCCAAACCAACCATTTCCTTGCTGGCCGAATCGATGAATATACGGAACAGTTATTTTGTGTACCTGAAAATCGTTCAGATGCATCATAGTTGTGCCTGGTTTGAGCTGTTCTGTAACAAAACGGCACTGCTATAATGATATTCATGGTGTCAGCACCTCTATCCATCCACATACAGCATCATTGCCTTTACCTCAAGCACTGCACAGGCAAACATTTTCCGGAAAATTGTTTCATTTCAATCAAGACGCACGCGCACAATCGCGCGCGAAAAAACGCATGTGAATTCAGTCTCGAGAGAGAGAGAGAGAGAGAGAGAGAGAGAGAGACAGACAGACAGAGAGACAGACAGACACAGAGAAACGCATAGACAGACGGGACAGACAGACTGACAGATTGTAGATTGACAGACAGATAGACAGACAGACAGACAATTAGACAGACAAACCGACATACAGACTACCGGCCAGAGAAAATAACTCCAGGCTCTGCTGTCTGCCAGTTACGGCCCCTTGTCCCGCACTGGAAAACCAGAAACCCCGAGAGCAGGACCGGGCGGAGTGACCTCCCCTCAGCGGTTAACTCTCCACTTCAGCACCAGGGGGAGTGTCTGAACGTCCAGACAACAGCTCCATCAACCTCCCCCAATTAAAGCAGCCGCTGACCCTAGCCAGGGTCATCCCCCCCCCCCTCCCCCCATCCCCTTCTGCCCCCCCCCCCCCCCCCCTCCCTTGTCTTCATTGGTAACGGCCAGCCTCAGGCCCCTGAGTCACAGACTTGACACAGTAACCCCCCACCCTCCACCCTCCTGCCACCCATCCTCCCCTTCCTTTCCCATCCCCCTCCCCATGAAGAAAAAGATAAATTGACGTCGCGTAAAATAAACACCCACCCACGTAAACACGTCTGCTTAGTTGGCCCGAATTCTGAAGTATTCTAGACTACTTTCTGGCACAGTGGAAGGGGAGAGAGAGAGAGAGAGAGAGAGAGAGAGAGAGAGAGAGAGAGAGAGAGAGAGAGAGAGAAAATGTGCGTGTGTGTGTGTGTGTGTGTGTGTGTGTGTGTGTGTGTGTGTGTGTGTGTGTGTGTGTGTGTGGTGTGTGTGTGTGTGTGTGTGTGTGAAATGAATAAACCCAGACGCTTTGTAGTTTGCTTTGTATCAAACGCCAAAACATTAAACGCTAAAACAGTCAATCTTGCATTCGGACAAACCCTTTTATCATACGCTCTGTTTTCTTTCTTTGTTCCTTTCTGCTTTGTTTTCTTCTTCTTCTTTTTTTTGTCTTCTTTATTTCTTTCGCGCTTCTTCTTTCTTTCTTTCTTTATTTCATTTCTTTTTGTTTTTTTTCTTTTCTTTCTTTCTTTCTTCTTTCTTTCTTAATTTTACGCTCTTGGGCTTTAACCTCAAAGTTCTCCACTGGTGACAATTTTGCTTATGCTGCTGTTTTATGACTCACCCGTGACTGTTTTTCATCCCACCCGTACAAGATGAACTACTCTTCTCCGAACGGAGGAATGAGATTTAACCCGCATGCCCTTTATCTATCTCATGTTTGTAAACGTATGCGTTCACGCACAAGGTTTCAGTTCAATGTCTCACCAGTAGGACGAGGAGAATCTCTGATGGCTTCCCATTGATCGCCCCAAATATTCATTTTAATGGGGGGCAGAAATTCGCTCTCGCTCTCTTTTGATTTATGGATATTTATTACAAAATCCCTGGTGGCTTGAGACCTTGCTGTGGTGCGTTTCATACAAGCTAATCGGCTAGGATTTCATGCGTGTCGGACGAGTGGCGATGTGTCATTGCACTCTCTAGTGGTGGACAAAGCGAGGCGTAGGCGAGAGACCACTAGAGTCACTTAGGGCTCTCTGGCATGCGAGAGGAATCGGCCAATTGTTGTCACGCTCTCCCTCATCAGTGGCGCATACAATGTAGCAACATCCTGTGTTTTGATGCATG
>JADBJO010009434.1:57500-60000 GCA_016801955.1 Conus betulinus
ACACAGGACAACTGAAAACAAACAAAAAAAGAAGTCTGGACAGTAAATTAGTGTGGAGGAAAGTGGACAGTCTCTCTCTCTCTCTCTTCTGTTTGTGCGTCTGTTAAACGTTCTGTTTGTCTGGCTGGCTGGCTGGCAGGCAGGCTGGCTGGCTGGCTCTCTCTCTCTCTGTGCGTATGTGTGTGTCTCTCTCTGTCTGTCTGTCCGTCTGTCTGTCTGTCTGTCTGTCTGTCTGTCTGTCTGTCTCTGTCTCTCTCTCTCTCTCTCTCTTTCTCCTTTCTGTGCGTGGTGTGTTGTGTGTGTGTGTGTGTGTGTGTGTGTTGTGTGTGTGTGTGTTGTGTGTGTCCATGCGCGTGTGTGGATTTGTGTGGTGTGTGTGTGTGTGTGTGGTGTGTGTGTGTGTGTGTGGGTGTGTGGTGTGTGTGGGTGTGTGTGTGTGTGTGTTTGTGTGTGTGTGTGTGTGTGTGTGTGTGTGGTGTGTGTGTGTGTGTATGTGTGTGTGTGTGTGTGTGTGTGTGTGGTGTGTGTGTGTACGTGTGTGTGTGTGTGTGTGTGTGTGGTGTGTGTGTGTGTGTGTGTGTAGTGTGTGTGTGTACGTGTGTGTGTGTGTGTGTGTGGTGTGGGTGTGTGTGTGTGTGTGTGTGTGTGTGTGTGTGTGTGTGTGTGTGTGCTGACCATTTCTTTCATTTAGCGCGCACAGGCTACCTACCTACCAACCTACCTACCTATCTAAGTACCTAAGTACCTACCTACCTACCTACCTACTACCTACCTACCTACCTACCTGCCTGCCTAAGTACCTACCTACCTACCTGCCCTACCTACCTACCGACCTCCAACCTACCTACCTACATACATACATACATACACACATACATACATACGTACATACATACATGCATACATACATTTCTGCATGCAAAGGCCTCGCTATTCAGTGATATGGGGTCCACTGTTCTCTATGATCTATGAAATTACGTCTCTCTCTCTCTCTCTCTCTCTCGCCTCTACCCTCTCTCTCTCTCTCTCTCTCTCTCTCTCTCTCTGAAATTACGTCTCTCTCTCTCTCTCTCTCTCTCTCTCTCTCTCTCTTGCTCCTTTAATTCGTTATTTTCAATTTGGCTTAAGAAAGGAGACCCTCCATCTTCCCTCCCATTTTCCGAGTCTCAACAGTGACACAGGGTCCCCCCCTCCCTCCAACCTCACTGATCCCTGTCTCCTTCTCCGTTTTTCCCCTCCGCCTTTCCCTTCGTCTCTGTCTGTCTGTCTGTCTGTCTGTCTATCTATCTATCTATCTGTCATCTGTCTATCTGTCTGTCCGTCTGTCTCTCTGTCTTTCTGTCTGTAGTCTGTCTTTTTTGTGTTTGTGTGTGTCTCCCTTATTTTCTCCCTGTATCTCTCAGTCTCTATCTCTGTCTCTGTCTGTGTACCTCTCTTTCTGTCTCTCTGTCCTCTCTCTGCCTGTCTGTTTGTCGGTCTGTCTACCTTCCTATCTACCTACTTGCATACCTACAAGCATACATACATACATGCTTAAAGAAGGTTCAAATGTTAAAAGAACGAACAACGAACTGGATATGAATACATGAGAATTAACACAAAGTATATATGTATGTCGTGTAAAAGGGAACATTGATTGTTAGACACCTTCAATGTGGGGACATTAATCATAGCACCGATCACTGTTCATGAGTGATAAATTAGGAGGTTATGATTTTAGTAATTGTCATGAAATAGATCTGCATTCGAATGGAAGGAAGAGAAATAACATATTAACAAGGCAAGTTTGCCAATTCCCTTGAGAAGGGTAAGATTTCCCAATTGGAGCATTCGAAACTTACTATATGATACTTATGCCAGTTTGAATGTAAAATGTAAATCTTCGAGTACGGTTTCCAATTGGTACATCAGTAAAACTATGTGTTACTTCGTTCAGTTTGGATGTAAAATATGAAAAAAAAAAAAATATATCCTTTTGAACCATTTCTGGAAAATCATATGTTTTTTTTTTTTTATGATACTTATTGAAAACGATGTGTGTTTTCTTACGATTAGAATACAGGGATAAAATATGAAACGATATCCTTTTGAACCATTTCTGGAAAATCATAAGTTTCTTTATGTTACTGAATTGAAAATGATGTGTGTTTTTCTTATGATTCGAATTAAGGGATAAAAATATGAAAAGATATCCTTTCGAACCATTTCTGGAAAATCATATGTTTCTTTATGATACTGAATCGAAAATGGTGTGTGTTTTATTATGATTCGAATAAAGGGATAAAATATGAAAAGATATCCTTTTGAACCATTTCTGGAAAATCATATGTTTCTTTATGATACTTAATTGAAAATGATGTTTTCTTACGATTAGAATAAAGGGATTTTGTGCCTTGACGCCACTGGATCAAATCGTGTTTGTGTTCTCTCTCTTTAGAGGGTGCTTTACATACATACATACAGACAGACATGCATGCATGCATACATACATACATATATA
>JADBJO010009434.1:65000-67500 GCA_016801955.1 Conus betulinus
AAAAAAATGGTGGAAGAGAATAAATGAAATAAAGACAGACACAGAGGGCCAGATAAAGGGAAGACAGGAAGAAGAGGGCAAGAGGAAGAAAGGAAGGAAAAAGGAAAAAAAAAAAAAGACTCCCGTCTCCTTGATCCTTGCATTTTTCTAATTGGGTTTACATATAAAGCCATGATCTCTTTGCCAGGAACAGACGGGGTTTACTGAAGAACTCTTTGACGGCCTAATTCATTTTCTGTCTTGACGCACGGGAAGAGAGAGAGAGAGAGAGATGGAGAGAGAGAGAGAGAGAGAGAGAGAGAGAGGCGAGAGAGAGAGAGACAGACAGACAGACAGGACAGACAGAGACAGACGGACAGGACAGACACAGAGACAGACAGACAGAAGGACTCTGGGTGAGAGAGGGTCGAGAGGAGTGAGAGGGAGAGAGAGGAGGAGAGAGAGAGAGAGAGAGAGACAGACAGACAGACAGACAGAGACAGACAGACAGACAGACAGACAGACAGGGTGAGAGAAGAAGACTAGAGAGGAATAAAAAGAGAGGAAAGAGAGAGAGGAAGAAGAGAGAGAGGAGAGAGACAGAGAGAGAGAGAGACAGGAGAGGAACAGAGACAGAGACGAGGGAAACAGAGAGAGAGAGAGAGAGAGAGAGAGACAGAGACAGAGAGAGAGAGAGTGATAGACAGACAGACAGACAGACAGACAGACAGAGACTAGACAACGTAGTAATTCAGACACACAGATAGGAGATAGACAGCCAGATAGAAACAGACAGGAGGGGAGGGAAAGAAGAAAGACAGAGGAGAACAGAGAGAGAGAGAGAGAGAGAGAGAGAGGAGAGAGAGAGCTAGAGAGACAGACAGACCAGACAGTGAGACAGAGACAGAGAGACAGGATAGACAGACAGACAGAGTCAGAGACAGAGAGAGAGACACAGAAGATAAACAGACAGAGGTAGAGAGAGAGAGTCGAAAGACAGAGAGGGGAGAGAGAGAGAGAGAGGAGAGAGAGAGAGAGAAGAGAAGAGAGAGAGAGAGAGAGAGAAGACAGAGAGACAGACAGACAGACAGACAGACAGACAGAGAGAGAGACGCAGAGAGAGAGACTTTAAGTGTGTGACAGACAAGACAGACAGGACAGAATTGTAAACCATTGAGAGAGACACAGACAGAGAGAAAAACAGTGAGAGTGGCAGAGAGAGAGAGAGCAGAGCGAGACCAGAGAGAGAGAGAGAGAGAGGGAGAGAGAAGACAGAGACAGAGAAATAGTCAGACAGACAGACAGACAGACAACCAGTCAAACAGACAGACAGGACATAGAAAACAGTCAGACAGACTGACAGACAGACAGAGAGACACGCGATGGATGGCACTGCATTATACTAAGTGTGTGACATTCGCAAGAGCGGAGTCTTTATTGTAAAACACATTGAGATATGACACTCCTTGACACCACACAATGAAATATAGATGTCCTTGACATGCGCCACACATGACATGACAACCCACCCTCCCCCCCCCCCCCCCCCCCCCCCCCCCCCCCCCCCCCCCCCCTGTGAGACCATCCCCCACCCCCGCCCCCCCCAACTGACCCCCCCCCACCTGAGGACTTGAGTAATCCTCCTGACATCCCACGAACAGGACGCACTCCAATGGATGTCAATGAAACATTGAATGCTGGAACTTCCACGAAGCTGAGCTCTGAATGTAAGTGTACTGAGACTGTGTGTATGTGACATCCACGAAGCCTAGTTCTGAATGTAATTGTACTGAGTCTCTGTGTGTGTGACATCCACGAAGCTGAGCTCTGAATATAAGTGTACTGAGATTGCGTGTGAGACATCCACGACGCTTAGCTCTGAGTGTAAGTGTACTGAGACTGTGTGTGTGTGACATCCACGAAGCTTTAGCTCTGAATGTAAGTGTACTGGGACTCTGTGTGACATCCACGAAGTTTAGCTCTGAATGTAAGCGCACTGAGATTGTGTGTGTGTCATCTACGAAGTTTAGCTCTGAATGAAAGCGCACTGAGACTGTGTGTGTCATCTACGAAGTTTAGCTCTGAATGTAAGCGTATTGAGACTGGTGTGTGTGTGACATCCACGAAGTTTAGCTCTGAATGTGAGCGCACTGAGACTGTGTGTGTCATCTACGAAGTTTAGCTCTGAATGTAAGCGTATTGAGGCTCAGTGTGACACGCAGGCTGATTGTTGCATTCACCGGGAATCACCAAAGTGCGTCAGGCTACGAGCATAGTGGATCCGGACCCGAACGTGCATTACAAAGCCATATTCCGTCCGGTTGTCCGGGTAACTGGAAGCGTGCGCACAAGATACAGACGGATGCTGACACCTTATGTTGATATGAATAGTATTGGAGCTCAAGTTAAACGATTCACCATTAGATCTAAAGTTGAAGATTCATCAATCTGTTTGAAACATTTTTATTTTCAAAACATAAAATAAAATACCAAGATGGATTGAATAAAACAGCGATTGTTA
>JADBJO010009434.1:77500-83608 GCA_016801955.1 Conus betulinus
GGGGGGGGGGTAAGCCTTCATATCTGCAGTGGTAGATGATTCTGCCTATCTGACAGTATGTGCTTGAGTGGGTGAATGGGGAATAAATAAATGTTTCTTAAAATGAACCTTCAGCAAGCTTATAGTCTCCAAAAAGGGAGACCATCTCCAATGGGGAGAAAGCTCACTAACATATAACTCCTGGTCAGATACCGGTATTTCGAACCTGATTGTTTTCTCCTCAGTGACCGCGGAAAGTGGTAATTTGACTCCTCTGCCTTTTCGGTTTTAAGAAGAATGCTATACCAGAAAAAGGCTGGTGTGCAATACCATAATATGTTTGTTGAGTTTTTAAAAAACTAACTAAAGGCCCTCAGCACTTGTTTGCTCTTTTCATGATTTTCTTTTTGCTTCTTAGGTGGCACCTTTAGTTAGTTTTTTTGAAAACTCAACAAACATATTATGGTATTGCACACCAGCCTTTTTCTGGTATAGCATTTCTTCTTAAAAACGAAAAGGCAGAGGAATCAAATTACCACTTTCCGCGGTCACTGAGAGAAACAATCAGGTTTCGAAATACCGGTATCTGACCAGGAGTTATATGTTAGTGAGCTTTCTCCCCATTGGAGATGGTCTCCTTTTTGGAGACTATAAGCTTGCTGAAGGTTCATTTTGAGAAGCATTTATTTATTCCCCATTCACCCACTCAAGCACATACTGTCAGATAGGCAGAATCATCTACACTGCAGATATGAAGGCTTACCACCCCCCCCTATTTCTACAATCTGAGACATAAGAGCAAGCTTTGTTTTATAATTCAATATTCTTGCAGTCATTGCAACACCTAGCTGCTCTGTAAGTTGCTGGAACGGTGCTCGGTACTTATCCTTGGAATTTTATTGTTTCATTGTAATTTAGTCCCTTGCGGATTCATTCCAAGAACTGGCCCTCAGCACTTGTGTCTTAAGAGGTTATCTTTTTATATTTTCTACTTTTCACAAGAAAATGTAGCTTGTTTTGCTCTTTCATGATTTTTTTTGCTTCTTAGGTGGCACCTTTAGTTTTTTTTTTGAAAACTCAACAAACATACTATGGTATTGCACACCAGCCTTTTTCTGGTATAGCATTCTTCTTAAAAAACGAAAAGGCAGAGGAATCAAATTACCACTTTCCGCGGTCACTGAGGAGAAACAATCAGGTTTCGAAATACCGGTATCTGACCAGGAGTTATATGTTAGTGAGCTTTTCTCCCCATTGGAGATGGTCTCCCTTTTGGAGACTATAAGCTTGCTGAAGGTTCATTTTGAGAAGCATTTATTTATTCCCCATTCACCCACTCAAGCACATACTGTCAGTTAGGCAGAATCATCTACCACTGCAGATATGAAGGCTTACCACCCCCCTATTTCTACAATCTGAGACATAAGAGCAAGCTTTGTTTATAATTCAATATTTCTTGCAGTCATTGCAACACCTAGCTGCTCTGTAAGTTGCTGGAACGGTGCTCGGTACTTATCCCTGGAATTTATTGTTTCATTGTAATTTAGTCCCTTGCAGATTCATTCCAAGAACTGGCCCTCAGCACTTGTGTCTTAAGAGTTATCTTTTTATATTTTCTACTTTTCACAAGAAAAAATGTAGCTTGTTTTGCTCTTTCATGATTTTCTTTTGCTTCTTAGGTGGCACCTTTAGTTAGTTTTTCGAAATACCGGTATCTGACCAGGAGTTGTATGTTAGTGAGCTTTCTCCCCATTGGAGATGGGCCTCCCTTTTTGGAGACTATAAGCTTGCTGAAGGTTCATTTTGAGAAGCATTTATTTATTCCCCATTCACCCACTCAAGCACATACTGTCAGATAGGCAGAATCATCTACCACTGCAGATATGAAGGCTTACCACCCCCCCTATTTCTACAATCTGTATATAATTCAATATATATATATATATATATATATATATATATATATATATATATACACACACACACCAGCTCAACCAGGCCCGAGAGATACAGATACCTGCAGCACTGGTCAGGAAATTTGAGCAACACGCTCCACTATTCATTCTGTCGTGTCTATGTTGTTGGTACTATTGTGTATATTCATTACATCCCTTCTGTCTTAGCGTGTCGATTTGGCAATGAGGACGGTTTCACATGGAGCACCGCTTGGAATTTGAGAAGGACTGCTGCACACTGCAACTAAGCTGTTGCACGGCAGCAGCAGAAGTCTGCCTTTAAAAAAAAAAAAAAAAACGCAAAAAGCTATTGACACTGTCCTTCAACTTGACATTGGACATGAACGCCGTTGACAGTTTATGGTCAGCTGCTGATGGTTCCTTCCCTTTCAGAAGAAGAAAAAGAAGAAAGAGGAGGAGGAGGGAAGAAAGAAGAAGTAGTAGATGATGATGATGATGATGATGCCGACGACGACGACGACGATGACGACGACGACGATGATGATAAAGAAGGAGGAGGAGGAGAGGGAGAGGAGGAGGAGGAGAGAAGAAGAGAAGATGATGATGATGATGATAAAGAAGAAAAAGAAGAAGAAGAACAACAACAACAAACAACAACAACAACAACAGCTGCAACAGCAAGAAGAACGACGACGATGATGATGATGGTGGTGGTTTTTATAAGAAAAAAAAAGTACGTACATACTCACACCCATATCCTACCACATCCTAAGGTTTCCTTTCCATTCTTTGTGTGTGTGTTTCTTTTTTATCTTTTTTTTTTAAATATACATTTTTTTTTTTTTTTTACAAAAGATGGGCGCATGGACCATAAATCTTCTCCAGGAAGAACAATTAATGTGAAAGTGTGATTGCTTTCAATGCATGTCTGTGTGCACACTCTTCCCGGGCATTTTGAAAGGTCACATGATTCATAACGTAACCGTCTGGAAACGAAGCGAGATGGCACCGTGTGTGTGTGTGTGTGTGTGTGTGTGTGTGTGTGCAAGCGTGCGTGCGTGAGTGAATGAGCACGCGCGCGCGCGTCTGTATGCATGCGTGTGTGAGTTTGTTCGTGCGTAAGTGTGTGTGTGTGTGTGTGTGGTGTGTGTGTGTGTGTGTGTGTGACAGAGATACAAAAAGCAATAAGAGATTGAATGCAATCGATACACACCTATTTCTGAAGCTGTACCGATTCTGACTTTCGCAGACGAAGTTTGATGTCTTCAGAAAGAGAGCAAACTTCATAGAAACTGTATGTACATTCGACTTAAAAAGATGTCTGAACATTCCCTTGCGTGCCTTAAACAAACTGGTCTGTACAGAAACCAGTAGATGCTCTCTCTGTATAAGGACATACATGAACTATATTAAAAGCTGGCTAAAGCTCCTTAAATTATGCAACTTATAAGACGCTTCTCCTTTTGCATGAATCCGAGCATAATGAATGAATGAATGAATGAATGTTCTATGCGCATAAAGTCTTCAGTGAAAATGGGTTTGGAATAGTGTAGACATTTGACAATACTTGGAAAGGACGACAATTTTCTAGCTGACTTCAAACAAAGACTTGTTTTGTGTAATACGCAAAAATTGGTACTCAGTACAAAGAAACCGTGACAAATAGGATTATACTTTTGAATACATTTTACAGCGAGAAAAGTGCCTGTGTTTAATTCGAAATAAACTGCACAGAAATAACCATAAAATTTAGATTCAGGATTAGTGTGTTTTAATCGATTTAACAACTGCGAGCAATAGTTTCTGGATAAAATACAGGCCGATGTTAAATATCAGTGGTGTGGAAAAAAAAAAAGAAAGAAACCGAAAACTAAGTTCATTTCTAAATCTACCGTACAGCCCCCCCCCCCCCCCCCCCCCCCCCCCCAAAAAGAAAAAAAAATCCGAAAGAAATTCTTATATTACTGACCAGAGTCATATTCCAAATATGTTGCCGCATGATAAAGAAAACTAGATAACAGATCTGAAAACAAACTCTCCACTGCATGCTATGAATATCATAAAACAGACAATTGACAGATATAGCTGGTCATTGAAGTGATTGTCAAGGTGTTGTCTTATTACGGTTGCTTGTAAATGCGTAATTGTTTTAAGAATGGGGGGGGGGGGGGGGGGGGGGGGGGGGGGGGGGGGGTTGTAAGGGAGGGGAAAGTGGGAGGTAGCTGTCGGGAGGAATCGTGCACTAAGGGGTGGCAATAAAAGAAGACAGGGAGAGGGGGGAGGCGGCGATTGATTGAGTGGAGTTATGTCCTCCTTGCCCTAAAAGTTCGATTGCTGAAGGTACATGAAGGCGCGGCTACCAGTTTGAAGTTTTCGGATACTGCAAGGACTGGTACAGCAGAATAGAGTGTCTTAAATAATATTCAAGAAACATATTCAGTGAACTATAAGGAAATATGACTGACTTAGTCTTGTGGAGAGCACGCATCGGACTTTTTCGTGGGGCAGTGCCTAGTGTGAAATCTGGGTCGCGGCGCCATTGTTCAAGCGAGTGCGCGGAAGAGGTGACACTGTGTGTGACATTATCACGGTATGTGTTGCGTTCTGTTTGGCGCTGGCTGTACTGCATGGCATCGTGAACATCTTTCGGGCTGTTTTCACTTCGAACGATGCATTTGTGGCTGTGGAGGGGGAAAAACCTGAGAGGAACAGTGTCAGATGACAGTGTGTGCAGCTGTCATGCCAGTCACATGACCCAACACCTTGCGTTCCCGTTTGTACCGCCCTTTTGTTCCTGTATGCTGCCAATGCTGTGCTGTGTGTGAGACGTCTTCTCCTTAGTGGAGATATCGAGGTGAATCCAGGCCCCGATCACCGTCATCTAGAGGAGGAATCCCTTCATTCTGCCGTGTTAGTGGAAGAGAGCGGATCCATATCAGCGTGTGTAGCAAATGAAATTTTGACAGCAATACGTCAACAAAGTCAAGAACACAGGGAACACAATGCTGCCGTTAGAGGAGACCTTAGTGAAATAAAGTGCGAACTGGAAAAAGGTAAAACAAGAATGCAAAGAAATTAATCAGAGATGTGATGACTTAGAAAGAGAGAATAGGAAATTAGCAGAGACAGTGTCGTCCTTATCGTCACAAATGAACAGTTTGACCAAGGAGATATCCAATACGAAAATTGAAACCGAAAGAAAGAAAGTTCGACTGTCGAGGATCTGAGGGAGGAGGTGAAACATATGACTGTGGAAATTGACCGGTTGGAGGGAGTTTTCACGAAGAGACAACCTCAGGTTATTTGGTATTCCGCAAGTCAATGAGAACGAAAATTACAACACGTGTGCCAGAGCAGTGGCCTCAGCCTTAAACAGTGTGGGGGGAAGCAAGCAGTGGAACGAAGAGGACATTGTGCGTGCACATCGTGTAGGGCAGGCTAAGTCGGGAGAACCTAGACCCATGATCGCTAAGTTCCGAAACTGGACTGATAAAATGACTGTGCTGACGGACAGGGAGTTCAGGGGGGAGGCTGGAGAAGAGGGGAGTACGCGCGTGGCCAACGACCTGACGCGACGACAAGCCGGCATCGTGGCACAAGCAAGGAAGGACGGCATGTCAGCCTACTTCTACAAGGGGAGGCTGACCGTCGGCCCTAGAAGATCCGACTCGAGGACGTACGCCGAGGCGACAGCAGGGGCAATGCCATCAACGGCAACAGGTGAGACAACAGCGGCAGCACACACCGGGTGCGACGCCGGGTGCGACGATGACACGATCGACTAGGAGGGACACGCCCCCTGACAACAACCAACGCGCTGTGCGAACCAGAAGTAACACGCTGGAAGGGGATTCCCCTAGCCTTGAGCACGTGACTCCGACATCCAATCAGCGACCACCTCTTCACCACGGAGCGAACACAGGGTCAGCTCCACGCTTGACTGGTGACAGGGATGGCAAGGACAGGGACTGTCAGATACGTGACGCACGTGCAGCAAAGGGTGGGCCAAGCAGAGAACGACAGCAAACCGGTTTACGCCGCTACTTGGGTGGCAGTGACAGTAAACAAAAGGGAGGGAGTGGGAGAAAAGACACGCTCAAGCAATGACAAATAGCAAGAGGCAGACCGCCGGTCACTGGTTAAATACATCAATTCTTTTGATTTGTATGTTTAACTGAAACCTTCACTGACAATCGTTTTGATTTTGGTAGTA
>JADBJO010009435.1:0-5000 GCA_016801955.1 Conus betulinus
TGAAGTGATCATCACAGCCATCACCAACAAGACAGTACTAGCATAATACAACGAAATGCTGATTGCTGATGTTGATGGTGAAATCCGTTATGGTTATGGCGACTGAGATGAAGCTGTTGATGAATACAATTAAAACAAAATGGTGATGACACAGATAAGGCTTACCATGATGATGGCCTCCATGTATACTTAAACGTACATGTATATTAGCAATCACTTAAAGGCAAACATGCAGACAGACAGACAGACAGATACAGTACGAGGCGTTCATCATGACAGTCTCACAACCAACAAAAGAAGTCAAACAGAGCCCTGCACGCTTATGCAGGAACAGAAAAAGGTGAAGTCTGGGAAGAAAATCGAAAAAAGCAAAGGAAACAAGCCACCGTGACAATGTGGTTAGCATCGCCAACTCCCGGCTGGGAGGTCTTGTGTTCGATTCCTATGAGATTTATGTGGGATTTTTTCTGCCCCAACTGGCTCCAACCCAGAGTTGAGTTTCCGACGGGCTCGGTTGGGAACACTGGAACCACACAGCTGAGTTTCATCCACTAAATGGATGCGTCTTTGTGAGTGTTACTCAAATTTCCTGATAAACACTACAGGTCTCTGTATTTCTCGGGCCTGGTTGACGCTGGGATATATCATGGAAGTAAGCATAGAGTACAGCCCTGTCATGGAGTCTCAGACTGGAATAGAAATCCGTAGCATCATCTCCATCACCCTCATTCTCATCGAACAGCATTTGATGGAAGTTTCAAATTCCGTGGTTCTTCATGCCCTCCATGTAATCTCAGTTTCGATGTCCTCTCCACCTCTGTGGCCTTTTCTGATTCCGTCGGGGTCACTGGTATCGGCAAATTCACGGCAGAGGGGGTGGGGGGGGTGGGGGGGGGGGGGGTCTGTCGTTGGATGGACACGGTGGCGCCCTCCGGAGGGAGAGCTCACTCACGCCGGCTCCGGAACTAGGAATTATTGTCGTCAGTATGGGGCTTAGTAGGTGGTGTCCTGCATATGTTGGATCAGGTTAGGCTCCGCTGAACACCACAAAGAACTTGACAGCAGCAGCGCAGTACCTTCTCCGGTGGGTTCCGTTTTGACGACTTGACACGGACTGCTCCTTGTGGATTGCCGGTGCTGGGGGCTGCAGCAGGCTAGACCGAGCTGTGGTTGTGGATGGGGGTGTTTGGAATGAGCCCTAGGCGTGCAATGGCGCTGAGGTGGCACTGAAGATGAGTCAGCAAAAAAAAAAAAAAAGCAAAAGAAAAGAGTGTTGCTCTGAATAGCATCAAGGTGTGAAGGGCACACAGCAGCATCATAACGACAGGCAGTACCGTTTCATCTTCAGTGTCTTGACATACCCTGGATGACAATTTCTCTTCATGTGAAGTATTGTGCGCCTTTATCACATAATTACCTACGGGTTCATGCAATGGGCCCACCACGTGTAGTGGAATTGCTGTCAACAGGTGGACCGAGAGAAAGCGTAACCAAGGCAAACTCTGCCTACTGCCAAACAGAAGGGCAACAGACGAGACTTGGCCATGTTTTCTGGCAGAACTGCCAATGTAAATTTGAAATGTTAATAAAATAACAGTATAAATGATACCACTCTAGTTAATTAAAGACTAATTTAAAACAAAGACATACGGTAAAGCACACGTGCACAATTTATATGAGTTTCAATTTCAGATTCACTAAGGATGTGTCACTGCATGCAGACTATCCATATACGCTACATCACATCCGCGGAGTTTAGAGATCATACTGCACACGCTTTAAAGCTGATGGATACAGAAATTGATGTTAAAGATGAAACGATTGAAGAACAGGGTCTCAAGGCTATCACTGAGCAGATGTCCGACCTATGCATTAGCCCAGCGTGCTGGTCAGACCTTGGATACCTACCTATCTTGCCATCGTCATCATGTGTGTGTGTGTATGTGTGTGTGTGTGTGTGTGTGTGTGTGTGTGTGTGTGTGTGTGTGTGTGTGTGCGCGCGCGCGCGCGCGCGCGATGAAACACGTTACAACAAAAACAAACGCATTGCATCAGCATTGCGAACCACTTTTCACATTCCGAGTTGAATTGATCAGCTGGCACCCTGAATGAACATATGGGGCTTTTTTCTCAAAAGGCTCTGGGAATTTTATTTGTTTGATTGATTTGTGTGTGTGTGTGTGTGTGTGTGTGTGTGTGTGTGTGTGTGTGTGTGTGTGTGTGTGTGTGTGCAGCTTCTTTCTAATGCTACAAATTTATTTTCGTTAAATGTGAGCGTACAATTATAGAGTTGCTAATTAAACACACACACACACACACACACACACACACACACACACACACACACACACACACACACACACACACACATAACACACACACACACACACACCACACACACACACACACACACACACACACACACACGTCGAATGGCAGGCAGACGGAGAAGACCGAGAAAGGCACAGAGACAAACACAGTGAGTGTGAAGGAGACACGCGCATATCTGTTTCACATCCTTCTTTAACACCTGTATGAAACTCCAACAACAGCCAACCAGCAATTGTATGAATCCAGTCTCGTCTGACCATCCAGGCAAACAGAGAAACAGGTAGCTTCGTTATCCAGTGATGTTAATCGTATGCTTCATTATGCACAGCGTTTGGTCAGTTATTCTGCATAGCGCTTGGTGTAGCCACCAAGGAAGCAAGAGCATCCTGGCATCCGTGGCTCCAGTTGTATGCAGCGCGGATGGCATGGGTGCCAGTCTTTCAGGCCGGATTGTGAACTGAGATCCTGAATGCAGCATGCACCTCCACGTTGAAAAAAAAAAGAACTCAAATCGAGGTTACCTGTATTTGTTTCTGTTCGTCCATATACTTGTCTGATTATATTCAAGATGGAAAGGGCTGTTACAGTCTTGAATAAATGTTAATTTGTGTTTGTTCTCTTCTCCAGTTGTTGTTGCTGTATAGATGTGTCCAGTGCAGGGTATATTAAGCAAGCTTAGAACATCCTTTTTGGGGATGTTTCTTTGTTTGTTCTGTGTGCTCTGTGCTGTCGTATCTGCTGGGCAATTTGGTGTTGTAGGCCACATTCCTTTGGAGATATGGGCGTGTATTTGTTCCGTCGTGGGAGCAAGAATCGCCCTACTCGTTTGTTTATTGTTTACTGTTCCCTGTCTTATTTCATATTTACGTTCATTTCAATCTAATCGAGGTTACCTGTATATTTGGTTCTGTTCGTCTATGTGCTTTTCTAACTTTGTTCAGTATGGAAAGGGCTGTGGCAGTCTTGAATAAATGTTAATTTGTGTTTGTGCTTTTTTTTCCAGTTGTTGTTGCTGTGTAGCTGTGTCAAGTACGGGGCACATTAGGCAAGCTTGGACCATCCTTTGTCGGGAATGTTTCCTTGTTTGTTCTGTATGCTCTGTGTTGTCATATCCGCTGGGTGGTTCGGTGTCATAAACAATATTCCTTTGGAGTTACGGGCTTGTATTTGTTTCGTCGTGGGAGCAAGAGTTGCCCCGCTTGTTTGTTGTTTAAAACAAAATCTTGTTGGCCAGTGTAATCTTTTATTTTTCATGAATTGCAGATAATGATTAAATGTGCTCAGACGTATGTCGATACTGTAATATTGAGAGAAACGTTCTTTCTGAGACTAGTGGAAACACAGAACACGTACGAAAGAAAGAAGGTAATCATCCAGACCATTGCAAAGTGTAGCACTTAACTAAACTTTTTTTTTTAAACCAAATAAAACCCACTAAATACAAAATTCAAATGTGCAGTCACATGTACCACATTTGCTCTTTACGGCGTCTGTCCTTTAATGTTAATGTAAATCATCATCATCATTGCCATTATTATTATTATTATATATCATCATTATTATTATTATTATTATTATTATTATTATTATTATTATTATTATTATTATTATTGTTGTTTGTTGTTGTTGTTGTTATCATTATTATCATTATGAAATGGCTTGGTGTCCCACCCTGTGTGAATGACATAGCGCTGTACTGTCGCCAAGCAAAGCTGAAACTACCGCTGAAATCCATCCTGGGGGAATGCAAAGCAGAGAAGATCAGACTTCAAAGCATGCTGGAGGACTCAGGAGTCAAGGTGGTAGACGCAAGCAAGCCCCAGCTGAAGACAGGCAGAAAATGGAAAGTTAAAAAGGCGATGGATTCTTCAAAAGAAAGTCTCAAGATCAGAGAAATAACAGGACACACACAGACAAGGACTGGGGGTGACCAAAACTGAATGGTGGTCAAAGGCCAAAGGAAAAGCTAAAAGAGACATGATGATTCAGGAAATGAGAAAAAAAGAAGAAAAAAAAAAGACTCCAAAAAGCAGTCCAGCAGAGCCATCAAGGGCAATGGACAACGTGCGAGAATGCACTCCAAAGAAATCTCACTTGGAATGACATTTAGCACATGGCCCCTCTCAGGATCAGCTTCATTCTCAGATCTGCATATGACCTTCTGCCCTCAAATGCAAACCTGGTGAAGTGGGGAAAAAAAACAGACTATCCTTCATGCCCCCTCTGCCATGAAAAACAAACAGTGGAGCATGTCCTAAGCTCATGTAAAGTAGCCCTGGCTCAAGGAAGGTACACATGGAGGCACAACCAAGTGCTCAAAGAGATTGTACAAGTAGTCTGGGTTAGTACCAACACCACAAAAGGGAAAATCAGGACTCCAAAAGCACCGCAACATTCTTCACGGCAGGAGGCAGCGAATCATGGCCAAGAACAACAGTGCCACTCGGAACATGCATGTAGAGTCTGCTGGACGGGGCAGATGACTGGGAGTCCACTGCAGACCTCCCAGAATGGAAGAGTGACACAGAGATCATCAGCAAGAGTGGCATGAGACCAGACATAGTAGTCCACTCTCAGTCAACCAAGCAGCTGATCATGATCGAGCTCACGGTGCCATATGAGAACAGAATGGAGGCAGCTCCAATTTATAAGACTGAAAAGTATGCTGA
>JADBJO010009435.1:10000-27500 GCA_016801955.1 Conus betulinus
TAAACAGGTTGTCTTGTACAGAGACGACGGCCTTGCCGCACTAAACAATAAACCAAAAACCATTGAAAATAAGAAAAAAGAACTTTGTAAAATCTTCCAAAGCCATAACTAAAAATCACAGTAGAAGCCAACAAGAAGGTAGTAAACTACCTAGACATAACATTAGACCTTAATGACCATGTATACAAACCATATAAAAAACCTAATGATACCCATCTATGTAGACATCAAAAGTAACCATCCACCTTCTATCCTAAAAAAAAACCATACCCAATGGCATAAACAAAAGACTATCTAACCTGTCATGCAACGAGAAAGTATTCAACAGTGCAGCAGTTGAATACCAAGAAGCACTGAAAAAAAAGTGGCTACAACTACAAACTACAATACAACCCAGATAATAACATGAACAGTAATAAGAAAAAACAGGAAAAGGAAGATCATATGGTACAATCCCCCATATGATGGAAGAATAAAGACTAATGTAGGAAAAGAATTCTTTAAAATTCTTATAACATCATTTCCAAAAGAACATGTACTATCTAAAATATTCAATAAAAACACCATCAAGCTATCATATTCATGTGCCCAACCTCAAAAAAAACATAATTGACTCATCTAACAAAAAAACTAAAGGCAACACAGCCGAAAAAGGGTAACAAAAGGACATCTTGTAACTGCACTAAAAAGATCAATGCCCCCTGAATAATAAATGCCTCTACAATAATATTGTATACCAAGCCACAGTAACAACTGATAGTAACAAAGAAAACATACATAGGATTACTGCAAACCATTTCAAAACTAGATATGCAAACCATAAACAGTCCTTCAAAAATGAAAAATATAAAAACCAAACAGAACTAAGTAAACACATTTGGAAACTTAAAGATAAAAAAATAGACTACAATATATCATGAAAAAATCAAAAAAAGAGCAGCACCATACAACAATATCTCTAAAAAAAATGCAACCTATGTTCTACAGAAAAGTGGCTGATATTATGCAAACCTCATCTAGCAACCCTGAATTCAAAAGCTGAGATCATAAACAATTGCAGGCACAAATGGAAATTCTTGTCAACACACCATTCCTTAACACGCCCTCCCTGAACGCACCCCCTAAAAAATCAAAATTGTAAAAAAATACAGGCCACGTGAAACACATGCAGAACTCACGCTTACACACACAATATATATAACACGGTAGCGTGCCCAAAACGAACACCCTGAAGAGAGCAGAGAGCTTGAAACAAGTTTGTTGGTGTTTTTTTAACCTCCATTTTAATCATATTTTTAGACTACACACACACACACACACACACACATATATACATATATATATATATATATATATATATATATATATATATATATATATAAAATAGGATGGTAAAAGGAAGTTTTAAAATCAACAGGTGTGTTTCGAGCGCTCGCTCTCCTCAGGATCCTGAGGAGAGCGAGCGCTCGAAACAGACCTGTTGATTTTAAAACTTCCTTTTACCATCCTATTTTTAATAGATGTTGCTCCCCAAGGGGTTGAGCACTGTACAATTTTATTAGGCATTTTAGTGGTTTTTTATATATATATATATATATATATATATATATATATATATATATATATATATATATATAGGCATAAACAGAGGCACACACGCACGCACGCACGCATGCACGCGCACGCACGCACACACACACACACACACACACACACATACACACACATGCACGCACACACACACACACACACACACACACACACACACAAACCATGGAATCTCAAGAACACACATAATACTTACCAATCAAAAAATGGATGACACAAATTGAAAACCTAATAGGAAAAGAAGTTGTATCTTTCTCGTCGTCAGTCGCACCACGGTCAGTGTCATTGTCAGAAAGGGGGTGAGTCAGTGTCAGATGTGTGTCCAAACCTTGTAACCGGTGGCAGAGGGTCCCACACGGACATCACTGTCGGTTCCTCACTCGCTTTCGGAATCTCACAGACGGGATCCCCTTGCCGATGACCAGGTAGGCGACAGGCTCTGCAGGTAACCACAGTTTCCGGACACTCCCTGGCCCAGTGACCCAGTTTCAGGCAACGATTGCACTTTGTTACCCTAGTATCTCTTTTGGGCTGTTCCTTGTGATACAGTGTCGCCATAAATCCCCCAACCTTCACAGATCTATCGAGCGGTTTGTCTGGGATGTCTATGAAAATAAATCGCCTTCCAGTGTAGAATCATGTCAATTTTCCGTCTCTATTCCTCATTTTCTCCAGAAATCAAGGGAGAGCGTAAGACAGCTCCCAGCCTGACAAGAGCTGACTCGATGTCCGCCCCGTCGCAAGAGAGAGGGATGTTAGAAATCCACACCTTGGTAGCGGAATGTTCAGTATCATCCTGTCCTCTGAATACGAAAGGAGTTTTTTGTCATACAAACGAAGCACAACACCACCGAGTGACAAACCCTCAATTAGCAACTTGCTGCGTGCGGCCCTCGTCGATGGGTAAAAGTCTCCACAGTCCCCGAATTTCTTGAGCACCCACCATACTTTCTCTACCTGATTCTTTCGGCGGCTATACAAATGTCTAGCGCTTGAAAAGATCGCTCGTGTTCATTTTCAAAGAGAGTGGTAAGTCTCTCTTCAACAAGAACACGGGTTCAACGTGAGAATCCGCCATTTTGAAAAAACAAACAAAACAAGATTCAGTGTTGAAAAAGAAAATAAATAAAAAATACCACAAAAATAGCGAAAATCCGTCCAGCCAAGACACACAGAAACTCAGCAAATCTTTATCACCAAAAACTATCCCACATAAACATAATCGAATAGAAGCGGCGCAGGAAAAAAAAGCTGAACGGTAACACACGAAGAAAAAATCGGCTGTCGACTTCGAAGCCTCGCTCTTGAAAAAGAGTGAGACAGAAGGAAAGACCGATGTGGTGGAGGACTGTCAGTCAGACTTTAATTCAGTCCGTCATGGGGGAACAGGGAAAAAAGAAGAGTGGTAGAGCATCCAAGAGGGAGGGAAGGGAAAATAAGGGAAAAGACGTGGATAAGGGAAAAGATCCGGTTTTGACACATCAGTCTAAACTGGATTTTGCAACACGTTCTCGATCGCAAACTCCGAAACGACCACGCTCAACAGACAGGGATTCCCCTAGTCATTCCGACAAACGTGAAAAAACTGCCAAGCTTTCCACTGCTCGTTCAGTCACAGACAGACAGTGACATGGGGCGGGCATGGACAATGGATGTTTGAACGGTTTTTTGGCGCATCTCCTGGACTTTCCTTTGATTACCTCCCTAAAATGGCTTTATCTTCTCTTAATGTCTTTTCTCTGAATGTGAGAGGGATAAGATCTAAAAACAAAAGAATATGTGTTTATAAGTTTCTGAAAAAAAATAGTGGGTATGACGTGATCTGTTTACAAGAAACATATATCACTGAAAATGTGAATGAAAAATGGCAAAAAGAATGGGGTGGGAAGCTGATTTTTACTGACAAAGTACACACAGCGGTGGGTTGGTTATATTTAAAAAAAGGCTTGCCGGTGGAGACTGAGCTTGTGTATGCATCTGAAAGAATTTTGGCCTTGAAAGTGGTTTCAGGGGACAAGCAGTTGATTGTGGTAAATGTTTATGCCCCAAATATTCTACGAAAAAAACATGTATTTTTTTTGATAAACTAGAGGATGTTATTAAAAATGTGAATGTCAGTAATATTGTCGTGTGTGGTGATTTTAACGTTGTCCTAGATAATGAGTATGATGTAATAAGTGGTGATTATCATGATCAGCGTATTGTACAGAGATTCAATAGGATGCTCAGTGAGTGTGATTTACACGATACATGGAGATTATTTCATAATGAAGAGAAGGAATTTAGCTGGTCAAAAAGAAACCCATTTATTGCTAGAAGAATAGATTACATGTTGACCAACTCATCCATCTTTGAAAAAGTAGTGCAAAGTACTATTCAGAGTGTGTCTTTCTCCGATCACGAGGAGGCTTCATGTCTGTTAAGTTTGTAGATACTGAATATGGTCAAGGGTACTGGAAATCTAATAGCTCGTTACTTTCTGATATAAACTATGTTAATTATTTGAACAACTTTTTAGACCATTTTGAAAAGGACCCTGAAGAAGACGATCAGGTAACTTGGGAATTATTAAAAGTTAAAATCAAAGAATGTACCATCAAGTTTTCAAAAGAGAAAGCATTGTCAACTAGAAATAAAATAGCACACCTTTACGCTGATTTGAACACATTAGATACTGCTCTCAGCATTGACCCAGATTGCAGTGAAACACTGCGGAAAAGAGAGCACGTGAAACTTCAGTTAGAATTAGAAGAAAGAAACAAAACCCGTGCGGCACAGGTACGTGCCCGTGCCCAGTGGATAGAGCAGGGCGAAAAGAACACTAAATTTTTTCTTGGTTTAGAGAAAGCCCGTGCTAACTCGAAAATTATGGAAAGTATAAAAAATGCAGATGGGGTTGAGGTTACGGGACAGAAAAACATTCAAGCTGCACAGAGGGATTATTTTAAGAATTTATATAAGAAAAAGATAAATAGTGATAATATGTTACAAAGAACGCATGCTTCTTGCGTGGTGTGGTTGTACCTTCTTTATCTAATAACGAACGATAGAGAATATTGTGACAGCAATCTTTTAGAGCAAGACATTAGAAGTGCTCTGAAAGAAATGAAAAATGGTTCTAGTCCTGGCAGTGATGGACTAACAGCCGAGTTCTACAAAGTGTTCTGGAGTCGTATCAGTAAGTATGTAATGGCGTCTTTTAACGCTGCATTTGAAACAGGTAGCATGTCCTCTTCTCAGCGTAAGGCCGTTATAACACTTATACATAAAGGAAAAAGTTTATCAAGGAATGATCCAAATAACTGGCGACCAATATCTTTAACTAATGTGGACTATAAACTCCTAGCTAAAAGTCTGGCACGGCGATTAGGCAGTGTCATAGATAATCTGATATGCGATGATCAGGTTGGATATGTAAAGGGAAGACGAGTATCTACATTGCTTCGTTTGATTGATGATGTCACAGATCAGCTGCGTCAAGACAACAGACCAGGCTTACTATTAACTATCGATTATTTTCACGCTTTTGATTGTATTTCCAAAGAATTCATGTTAAATTCCTTTAAATTGTATGGTTCGGGGAGCGCTTCATTAATTGGGTATCAATATGACAACCAACTCTGTAAGCAGTATGAACTACTGCTGGGTGGATTTTCGAGCCTTTTAATGTGGAATCGGGAATCAGGCAAGGTTGCCCATTCTCTCCATTACCCTTTGTTCTAGCCCTTGAACTGTTGGCAATCAAACTACGGCAATCTTCTGAGATTAAGGGCATTAAGTTTAAGTGTAGAGATAAAGCTGACGGTATTTTTGTACATTATTAATAGCCTTGTACGCTGATGACATCACATTGTTTTTAGCTGACGAAGACGTTATGCGATTAGCCCTTGATATATTGACAGGTTTTCTTTTATATCAGGTCTTACAAAAAACAGAAATAAATCTGAAGCAATGTGGCTAGGAAGTAAAATAAGCGGTGGACACAATCTTCAGGGTTTTACATTAAAAATAAAATGAAAAATTCTGGGTGTGTATTTCAGCAATAGTACTTGTGCATCTGAACTAAATGAGAACTGGGCGGGTAGAATTGACAACTGTAGACGTCTGATTGCAATGTGGGAAAAAAGAAATTTTAGTATCATGGGAAAGGTGAGTATTGTAAAAAACTTTTTTGATCTCACAGTGGGTCTACATTATGCAAGTAATAGTGGTACCGGATCACGTAATTGATGAAGTGAATAGATTACTATACAGATTTTTGTGGAGGAAAAAAGACTGCAACAAAAAAAGCTTTTGAAAAAGTTAAAAGAATTGTACTGTGTACCCAAACAGAAAAGGGAGGGATTAAAATGATAGATTTAAAAGAATTTCAAACTGCATGTTTGCTACAATGGGCTGTCAAACTAAGCTCAAACAGCGACACAGATAACGCCACAAATAATACCAAATGGTGGCTAGTAGCCAGAAACATATTTTCTGCGTTTGGAGAAAAGTGTGTATGCTTTATGCAACAGTAAAATGTACACAAATTAAGGGATTTGAACTTATCAAGTCACATTTTTGGAACTTGGTTTTACGTGCTTGGTTAAAGAGCAAAAACCATTTAGAGTTGCCGGTGTCTCATGTGATCTGGAACAACAGTGCGATAAAGTATCAAGGAAACGTCTTGTTTTTTAAACACTGGATTAATAAAAAACATACTAAGCGTAGGCGATATGTTGACAAACAACTATGCGCTGAAATCTTTTGATGAAATAATCGATGTAGTGGGAAATTCACCTTGTCGTATCTTAGAATATAATGTTGTTTGCAGTGCTATAAACACTTTTATGCGTGTTCAGCATTATTGGGTCTACAGTTGTCTAATAATAGTGCTCACCTCAACTCTCCTGTGTTTTGTGGCAAACGTTTGTCAACCGTTAGAGAGTTTCGAAAACAACTAGTAGATAATAGATATAGTCAGTCTTGTGCGGTAGTTTTTGGAAGAGAGCATTTGACTTTGATATCACACCACAAATATGGAATGTCGCTACACGTGCAACAAAAGAAACAAGGCTTCGTCGTTTTACAGTGGAAAATTTTGCATAATATTTATCCGACTAACACCATGCTGTATAAGATGAAAGTCAGAGATGATGACAAATGTTCATATTGTAGAGATATTGTTGACGTGATCGAACATTTTTTCTTTGAGTGCCCTACTGTCTTAGCATTTTGGAGAAAGGTTGAGAATTATGTTCTTATTAATCTTGACGTTCATGTGTGAAGTTCGACGTCTTAAAAGTGATATTTGGTATTACTGACCGGAACATTAGAAAAACAACACTAAATAAAACTTAATCACATAATATTGATTGGGAAAATGTGTGTGAGCATTTTCAAAAAAACGAATGTTTCGATGTCCATCTGTACAATATTCGAAGCACATATGTCACTACGTTACAGATTTATATTCAAATGACATCAGTCAATAAAAATTAGTTTAACCAGTTGTAGGGAGATTCATTCATAGCCTCACCCCCTCCCACACTCTGCGGGCGCACTAGTACTTACGTTAGCTCATTTACACATCCCCGCGCGCGAACGCACACATTGATGCTTTTGTTGTCTTGCTTTTGGTCTTTCCTCATGACTTCCTTGTAGACCCCTTTTTTTTCTCAATAGGGGCATCTTTGTAGGGGAAGAGGCTACTCGTGAGACTACTTAAAATTCTCCCCCCCCCCCCCCCCCTTCCGCCCCTACCCACCTTCCCCTTCCCCTTCCCCAATCCTCCCTATTCTTTTCTCCCTTTCTCGGTGTGTGCACTCCCTGTAGCGCGCTTGCCTTTTTTTTTTTTTTTCCCCTCGCCTTTCAGTACATGGACTACTGTGTGGGGATGTACGGATCATCTGCTGGAGGAGGGGGGGGAGGAGGGGGGGGGGGGGGGGAGATGGGTGGAGTCTAACCTCATTGGTATCGACTGCACACACACACACACACACACACACACACACAAATATCTACATTTGTAGCTGTCCTATATTGTATAATGCAAAACACACTTATGGTGTTTTAATTCTACAAGTATATGTGTTCTACGTTGTATTGTGTCATATCATACTTTATTACGCTGTGCTGTATTTGATTGCTTTGTACTGCATTGCATTGTTTGTACTAATTGTATTGTATTGCATTGTTTTAAAAAAAAAACTATTTGTGATGCGGAAAACAAAGTGAGAATGAAAGATCCAAGCAAGCAAACTCATTACAACATACACTAGTGCACTGAAAAACCCAGACATCATTGTACCATAGTATACATTAAATGAAAAAGAAGCATTGTCCAATGATAGAAAAAAAAAAAACACTTGGAACTGGGCATGAATGAAAGTGTGGAACGCGTGCGTAAGCAGGCGTTTGTGTGTAAGCATGATAGATGATAGGCGTTTAGGTGTTGTAACAAAAAAGAGGAAAAAGAAAGAGACCGCAAAAAAAAAAAGGAAAAAAAAAAAAATCAAAACAAAAAAAGCAAAACAAAAAAAAAAAAAAAAACAACAGCACAAAAAAGGCGGGGGGAAAGTGGGGGAAAAAAAAAAAAAACTTAAAAAAGATCAAGTCTTCACTTATCGTAACATTTCTGCCTGAGCTGTGTAGAAGGCGTTTGTTTTCTGATTTCGTTGTTGGTTGTCAACTGTTCAGTGAGCTGTTTTTGTTTTGTTTTTTTTTTTTTTTTTTTTTTTCCAGTGTGATGTATGGGAGCTGTTAAGTACAAGGATTGTGCTGATCAGTCAGGGTCTGTGGGGTCGGTCTTAACTGCCCTTTGAAGTTGGTGGCGGGACCTGAAGGAAAGTAAAGGTGATTGGAGACATGAATTTTCGCCGAGTGGATTTTTTTGCCCTGTGGACTTTCGCCAAAGATAGGATTTTTTTTTACCTGGCGGAAAAATTCGGTTCTTACCTCTGATCTCTCAAAAGTTTCTTTTTTTTAATATTACTCTCTCTCTCTCTCTCTCCTCTCTCTCTCTCTCTCTCTCTCTCTCTCTCTCTCTCTCTCACACACACACACACACACACACACACACACACACACACACTCACGCACACACGATCTCTCTCTCTCTCTCTCTCTCTCTCTCTCTCTCTCTCTCTCTCTCTCTCTCACACACACACACACACACACACACACACACACACACACACACACATACGCACACGCGCACGCACGCACGTACGCGCACACACACACACATGCACGCACGCACGCACGCACACGCACGCACGCACGCACGCACACACACACACACACACACACACACACACACACACACACACACACACACACACACACACACTCTGTGATGCTGTAATTTTTTTTTTTTTTTTTTTTTTTAATGTACGCATTTAAAACCAGTCAGAATAAATGAATGTCAGAAGCAAAAAAAAAAAGGAAAAGAAGTTGAAATAGAAAATAAAGAAGTAGTAATAGAGGAGAATCAAGAGATTAAAAATATGAAATCAGCTATGAGTGACGGTCATGTGTAGATTATGAGATATCAAAATATAGAAATCCTAAAAGTAATCAAGAATTTAAAAAAGAACAAATCTCCTGGAATAGACGGGATAAGGAATGGATTTTTAAAAACTGGGATTTCAGAATTGCTACCCACATGGAAAAACATTTTGAATTTAATTTCAAAAACTGGTCAATATCCAGATTTATGGAAAAGGGGCCTTTCGGTTCCTGTTCACAAAGGAGGAGACAAAACGACAAGATTTCCTTTCTTCACCCTCGTTTGTCTCTGCACTGCTTTTCGTTTTGTTGGTTGAATCAATGATGTTTTTTTAGATTCGGCATACATGAGTATGATAATTTGATGTTGTGCTTGTTAAATATAAGAAGAAAGGAAATCTTGCAACTGGTACCAAGAAACAACAGTGCCCTCTAAACAATAAATGCCTCCACAGCAATATTGTATACCAAGCCACTGTAAAATCAGAGAACACTGAAGAAACGTATATAGGTATCACTGAAAACCAATTTTAAAACTAGATATGCAAATCATAAACAGTCATTTAACAAAGAAAGATACAAAAATCAAACAGAATTGAGTAAATATATTTGGAAACTCAAAGATAAAAAAAATAGACTACAACATTTCCTGGAAAATCTTAAAAAGAGCTGCATCATATAATAACATTTCAAAAAGATGTAATTTATGCCTAACAGAAAAAATATATGATCCTATGCAAACCAAAATTAGCAACCCTAAACACTAGGATAGAAATGGTTAACAATTGCAGAGACACAAATGGAAGCTCTATCAGGGAGCAGAAATCAAAAACACAAGAAAAACACTGACCGCACGTGATGGCAAACAGCGCGAACACGTAAAAAAAAAAACACCGACAACACCGACCCCCCCCCCCCCCCCCCCATACCCTGACGACTGCACCAGCAAGAAACAGCGCTGTAGGTTTTAGCATTTACATTTTAATCAAAGTTTTAACGATATATATATATATATATATATATACGATGAAAATGGCAAAACATGTTTTAAATATATGAAAACTGTTTTTGAAAAATATATATATATATATATGTGTGTGTGTGTGTGTGTGTGTGTGTGTGTGTGTGTGTGTGTGTACATATATGCGCGCTCGTGACCTAGTGAACCAGTTTTTTTTTTAGGAAGAAGAAGAAGACATATGTATATATAAGCGTGTGTGTGTGTGTGTGTGTGTGTGTGTAAAAGTGGAAGAAGGAAAAGTGGTAAAAGGAAAGAACTGGACCACAAACCTGCTTATCGTCTCCTTTCCTTTTTCCTCTTTGTCCAATATTTCGGTCCTTTCGAGACCTTCCTCTGGGGCAGGATGGCGTAACTATGTATCAGCACATCTTTTCATTTCCAATAAAACCACAGCACACAATGACTAAAACCATCAGCTAACACACCGGTAAAGCATCAAGATTTAAATTAATAATACTATATATATATATATATATATATATATATATATATATATATATATATATAGTTAGATAGATAGATAGATATCTGTGTGTGTGTGTGTGTGTGTGTGTGTGTGTGTGTGTGTGTGTGTGTGTGTGTGTGTGTGTGTGTGTGATGGTTCCCTCATGCAGCTAGTGACGGGTTTTCATATTTAAAACATGTTTTGCCATTTTCATCGTCTTCAATTTTTTTTCAAATCTTTGCCAAATCATTATTATAATAATGGAAGAATTCTTAACCTGCACTTGTTTTCCCTTACTACTTAATTGTTCAGCATTATATTGTTTGGTCAATTAGTGGGCGATTGCATCTCTTAGGAGATCCAAGTAAAGGTTGTTCTGCACAATTTTTAGCCGCTGACAATGCTTGGGTTATTGGACATCGGAACTGACCACTCAGACTGTTCCATATCTTTTGATCTCCCTTGCATCCTTAAATGGATCCTCAAGCATAGACTCAAAGATTGTCCCCTACATTTTATACTGTTTACATGATGATTTTAGTTTTTCAGCAACTTTTTTCCTCTCCACACTTTCGTTTTGTTTTAGTTTCTATTTTTCGCTGGCTGCTTTGGGAGTGCTGTTGGATTCTTTTTTGAACCCTTGGTGGTGAGAACACCACAGAATTGTGGACTGTGGTGTGTCTCTATTTGACGTCAAGAGCACAGACACAATCAATTGCGTCTCTCTGACGAGTCCGACCCAGTAAACGGAAGGCCTAGGAGCAGGCAATACATATAAATCTGCTTTCTAGAGGGATTGTGATGGTTCCCTCATGCAGCTAGTGAAGGGTTTTCATATTTAAAACATATGCTTTTCCCATTTTCTTCGTTTTCATTTTTTTTTTTTCAAGTCTTTGCCAAATCATTATTTTAACGGTGGAAGAAAAGTTAACCTGCACTTTTCCCCTCACTACTTTATTGTTTTATTATATATATATATATATATATATATATATATATATATATATGTGTGTGTGTGTGTGTGTGTCTTTCCTTCCTTCTCGGACAAACAGATTTGGGAAAGAAAGGAAACTGTGAGTGATCTGTCTGTGAAACCTTCAAATTCAGCCATGGAGATCGAAACAAGAGAGACTAGCAGGGCAATAACGTTTACTGACAACTTGCCAGACACTTCGAAGCCTTTTATCTCACAAGTCACTTGATCATCTTTTTGCCCGTTACATGTTGCCAAAGTTTTATTTTCAACCACGCCTTCAAGGGCAAGCTATTAGCTGATACATTTTACCCTATGGGTCCTCTCCTCAGTGTGTCTGAATACTCTTCTGCTTTTTGAGTGCGAAAGCCTCAAGTTAATTTCTCAGTGTCCACGATTAACTCCTGCTTTTTGTCATTCCTTCTCTCTAACAGAGAGAAAGCGTGACCAAGGCAACCTCTGCCTACTGCCAAACGGAGAATCAACACACAAGACCTGGCCATGTTCCTTGACAGAACTGTCTATGTAATTTAGAAGTGGGAATAGATTAACACGTGAAGGATACTACTATGGTTACATTTACAACTTATTTAAAACAAAGTCATGTACTACTATGGTTACACTTACTACTTATTCATAACAAGGTCATAAGGTAAAGCACACGTGCACAATTTTACGTACGTCTACGTTTATAAGGAGCAGTTGTAAATGCTTTCGTCATCTTTATACTCCTGTTGGATCAGTTTGTCTCTACTCTGTTTCATATGAAATCATGAACAAATGAAAACAAAGGATTTGTACATGTATGAAACTGAGCTGAGAAACAATTTCTCCGGCTATCATTTTATTAAGAACTGAATGTGACAAAGCAAAATTAAATTAAGGTATCACAATGCCTGTGTGTTCGTAATTTAGTTTGTTTGTTTTTTTTGTTTTAATGGGTGTGAGGAAGACATAGTTCGATCTTAGAGAAGGAAGGAAGTTGCACAGATCAGAGAGAGAGAGAGAGAGAGAGAGAGAGAGAGAGAGAGAGAGAGAGAGAGAGAGAGACAGACAGACAGACAGACAGACAGACAGAGAGATTTACAAATGTGTTTTATAGAGCAGAATGAATCAAAGCTCATAGAAATATGACACCAAACAAATGTTACGGAAAAGTAACACAAAAATGGCCCAGTATCAACAGACTACAGTGCCTTGACATCTGACGTATCCTTCCGAAGCGTCACAACCAACGCTGTACAACAATACAACAACCTAAGAAGCACTTTACATCCTGCGTGAGTAAATGACAGACAAAGGAAGATGAAGTATAGGTTCAGGAGATTACAAGCTGCAAATGCCACAATTACTGATTTAAATGTAAAGCACGTACCAGTTACTGTTTCTTATGTGAAATCACTGCTTTCTCGAAGCATCCTGATGTTCTTGATGTTGTACATGAATAGAACAGTAATATTGTATGATAATAGTGAAGAAAAGGTTGTCAAAAAGCTATGAACAAATGACAGATCATGTTGATTCAAGTCTGCGGAGGAACACGGGGAAAAGGACAGTCAGAGAAAAAGTGTGAACATACAACATTGCAAAGCAGACAAGACGATTACTGTACACACTCATCAAGGGTGGAAATGGCTACTTAATGCAGCTTCATTGTTGTAGATTTCCGGTGGTCTTCGTGAATGTTGAAAGCAGCAAACACGTCATAACGTTTCACTTTCTTTTCACTGCTTTTGGTGTTGTTGAAGCATTTGTCCACGAACTGTACACAAGGAAAAAAAAAGTTATACATTTTTCACCGTTGTGAAAAATGTAATGAGAGGTAATGATAATTTATATTTTTGGCAATGAGCTTTACGCCATCGTCGTAATGGTTCAATACAGAGGCCCGTAAGTTACAGTGCATAGTTTTTTTTGTTTGTTTGTTTTTTTTTTTTGTTGAGACAATTATAATTTCATGTTAATCGACGTCTTAATGAATCATACGAAGACTTAAGACAACTACAATTACAATTGTTTCATTTTTAGTTTAACAATGAGATTTTACTGAAACAAGCAAATTATGTGTTTTAAAGCAAGTGGCCTCCCTTAGGAGAATGGAAAGGGGAGAGGGGGGGGAGAGTGGGAGCGATGTGAAGGCCAGCTAAATGGCACTGACGTCAGTTTAACAGCTCCAGCTTCGGCCGAGGCATGAATGGGCACAAGAGGGGGGAAAAGGGTGAAACAAACACAGACGTCATTGATTAGACAGTAGAGCAATGTAGAAAAAGGAGACAGAAATAAAGAGACAAAGACACAATGAGTGAGTGAGATGGGGGGAAAGTGTGTATCTCTTCTCATGTCTTCCTCTAGGCGCTGTGTGAAACATCAGAGACAGTCAACCAAACCAGTAGGTCAAATCTAATCTTGGCCCAATAATCCCATTTAGACAGACATACGAAAAAGGTTGCTTCATTATCCAGTGTGGGTTATTTGTATGTTTCATCATATAGAGTGTCTGTTCATTATTCTGAGCATGAGTGCCTCAGTGTGTGTGTGTGTGTGTGTGTGTGTGTGTGTGTGTGTGTGTGTGTGTGTGTGTGTGTGTGTGTGTGGAGGGGGGGGGTAGAGGTAAGGGAGGGAATCTGGTCTAAGTATGCATGGAGTATGTTCAAATTAGGTACAGTAATCAACATGGATGGGGTGATGGCATAGCACATAGAGTCCCACCAAGAAAGCAAGAGCACCCAGGGTCTGTGGTCCTAGTTTGATGCAGGGTGGTTGGTATGGGTGCCAGTTTTCAGAACACATTATGACATGAGATCCTAAATGCAGCGTGCACTTACAGGGATGGGAAAAAATCTTAAAGATGGGAAAAAATCTTAAAGATCCTGCTCAAAATTCAGTTAAAAGTGCGTGTGTGTGTGGGTGTGGGGGGGGGGGGGGGGGGGGGGGGGGGGGTGCGTGCGTGTGCGTGTGTGTGTGTGTGTGTGTGTGTGTGTGTGTGTGTGTGATGTACTTTTTTTTTCAAATATTAAAGAGTTAACTTCAGCTTGGAGATCAGGGCTACCTTTTAAGAGAAATTGTAATTGGATACAATTTGTGGAAGATTCAAATGTTTATATGTTGCTGTAAACAGTATTGTTCTGTGCTGTTGTTATCATCATGGTAACTTTATCATTTCTACTACTACTACTACTACTACTACTACTACTACTACTACTACTACTGATAGTTAAAACTATTAAAATCATAACAGTGACAACAACAACGACAACAACAGCAATACATTTGCCAACATTCTTGTAAATTTACTATCTAAAGAAAATAGGGTTCGACCTCAAATCGCCGTTTTTCCAATTCAACGTAATGTTGACAAGATTTTGTACTGACCGTAATTTATTCCATTTGCAAATCTTCTTTTCTGCAGCATTTGGCCGACCAGTGGAACAGCAGAAACAGCTGCAGGAGCTGAAAAGTCTGACAGTAGTAGAGTGTCGTTATACGCTGTTTCAATGAATCAAATGATTTAGAATTGATCTATATACGTGTATAGCTTCACGATCATTAAAAAATTTAGCTTCATTTCCTTTGGTGAATAAAAGTACACGAGCTTTATGATTGTTTATGGACAAGCGCAGACAACAACCTTGATAATAAACAATGGGAACGTGTCTTACTTATGAAATTCGGGGACATTCATCCTAATCCTGGTCCCAACGGACATCGAGAACTCGGAGTGGTACACGTTAATGCGTGTAGTCTGAAAAAAAAATGGACCTTTTTTGAAGCAGAATCCCACCAGTTCGATATTATAACCGTGTCTGAGACATGGCTGTCACCCTCTGTCTCTGATGCATTAATATGTCTAAAACATTTTCATCCTCCTGTTAGATTAGACCAACAGTTTAACGACAATGGTGGTGTTGCGATATAGATCAGGGAGGATCTTTATTGTAAACCACGCCCAGACTTACAAGTCCAGTTTCTAGAAGCTGTATGGGTAGAAACTAAAATGAACCAAGAGAGCTTACTAGTTGGATCATTCTACCGCAACCCTCATGCTCATGTTGACTACTGGAATCTAACAGAAGAGAGCATAGGAAAAGTAGATAGAACCCTAACAACATTTACCATACTTGGAGATTTCAATGATAATGCACTTCCCTACCCCCAGTCATATGAGAAATATACTGAATGCTTATCAGCTTAAGCAACTTATAACTTCTCCTACAAGAATGACAGATGATACTGCAACTTGACTGGATTTAGTTATTACTCAGAGCCCAAGACGTGATTAAAACAGTCGAAATTTTGCCTCCATTCTATAGTGACCACAGTGTCTCATGTGCTGTGCTTAAACAATTAATTTACAAGCAAAGCCCATTCCAAAGAACGGTATTTAATTACGACAAATTAGACCAAGAAAATCTTGTGAACTTTATGGAATGAAGATTGGAATGAAATACTGACTAATAACTCCATAGATGAAGCAAGTAGCATTTTCACGGATACGTTTATGTCCATAGCAAAACAATGTATGCCATTTAAATTAGTTACTATTCGTCCAAGGGATGCCCCCTGGTTCAATAATGAACTAAAACGGTTGATAAAAAGAGAAACAAACTTCATAAAAGGGCAAAGATTTCTAATCTCCAAACAGACTGGGAAAACTTTCGTGCACTACGAAATGAAGTGACTGATAGAGTTAGGAAAAGGAAACTGGAGTATTATAACGAACTGAATTATATAGTTATCGACCCAGTTAAATTTGGTTATAAGGAATGGTGGAAAATTGCCAGACAGTTCATGAGTTAAAAGGGTATTGATGCAGATAGCATTCCACCAATAACCGTGAATGGTACGACATATTACTCAATTTTAGAAAAGGCTCATATATTTAATGATTTCTTTGTCAACCAGTGTAAAGTGGAAGACGACGGAAGTCCCTTGCCCGACATAACCCCGAACGTTACGTCTCAACTTACTGAAATAGTGTTGACTGTTCCCGAGGCTAAAAAAAAAAAAAATCATAAAAGATCTCAACTCCAGAAAAGCCACTGGCCCTGACTCCATTCATAACAAACTGTTGATTGCATCAGTTGATATTATATCCTCACCTTTAACAATATTCTTTAATCGTTGTTTAACAGAAGGAAGATTTCCAAAGCCCTGGAAAATTGCTAATGTAACGTCAGTTCACAAAAAGGTAGAAAAGATGAGTGTACGAACTATCGGCCAGTATCTCTTTTAAGTTGTGTTGGAAAACTTTTTTGAAAGATGTGTGCACGGCCGAATCTACAACTTCCTGATTTCTAATAACCTTATAACAAGTGCTCAGTCCGGATTTATTCAGGGGGATTCTACATCTACCAATCAGTATTTATGATGCTCTGGTGACAAATTACGACAAAAGTATTCCTGTCCAGTCTATATTATTTGACATTTAAAGCCTTTGATCGTGTATGGCACTGAGGTCTTCTGCTTAAGCTTAAAGCCATTGGAATAGAGGGTACTTTGTTGAACTGGTTCAGTGATTATCTTTCAGATATTTACCAGTCAGTAGTATCAGAGAGGAGAAAAATCTACTCAGCAAAGCGTTCTCCAAGGTGTGCCACAAGGATCTGTCCTGGCCCATCTTCTATTTCTAGTATTTATAAATGACATAATCCAGAATATATAAATGACATAATCCAGAATATAGACTCGGATATCAAACTCTTTGCTGACGACACAAGCATGTCTTTGGCAATGGAAAACACAGCTACAAGAACGTTACTTTTGCAGCAGATTTAGATAAAATTGACGCCTGGCAAAAGCTTGGAAAGTTAGATTCAATGAGTCTAAAACTGAGCTGCTAAATGTGTTTCAGGGAAATGCTGATAGCCGTAATCTGACCTTTAGTAGTTCTATACTACAGCAACTTAGAGAGCACAAACACCTTGGGATTATCTTGCAAGACAATTGTAAATGGGGTGAACACATA